>RDPX01000115.1:1057888-1093352 GCA_003991215.1 Morbakka virulenta | reverse complement strand
AATGATGATAATGATGATCATGATGATAATGATGATAATGATGATAATGATGATAATGATGATAATGATGATAATGATGATGATGATGATAATGATGATGATGGCGATGATAATGATGATGACAATGTTGATAAGATGATGGTCATTTTTGTTAAATCACATTTCCTAATTGCTACATATTCCCAATATGACATTTACAAAGAATTAGTTAGAATTAAATAAGTCAGTCATTCCATTAGTCAGTTATTCGGTCAGTCAGCTAGTCCTTATGTCATTTTCATATGAACTCTTCGCAACTATAGCAAGTAACAGTTGACTTTATTAAGGAACGTGTTGGCTCTGTAAATACATTTGCTATTCTAAGAAAATGGAGCAGTTAATGGATCCACAAAAGTCATTTTTCAATACATAATAGGTGCTAAATACCATCGTAATCAAATATTGTAGCAGGTTAGTAGACATTTACTGTCAGAAAATAAGTTCATATTTGGAGAATTTTTAACTGTTGATGGAAGGCCTGATTTTATAGAGGTGTGAATTGAAAGAGAATTGTCAAAACAACCCCTACTACCTTTCTTTCCAACAAAAGAATGTATAGAAAGTTAACCAAAATTTTAGGAATAGATGTCCTCCTAATAATAAAACAACATTTTAAATTTACGGAAGACTTAAATGA
Source organism: Morbakka virulenta (assembly GCA_003991215.1). NCBI lineage: Eukaryota > Metazoa > Cnidaria > Cubozoa > Carybdeida > Carukiidae > Morbakka > Morbakka virulenta. The sequence goes on along the minus strand of RDPX01000115.1, from coordinate 1,092,676 downwards.
ATTTTATTAACTTAAAAGGCTGGATTAGAACTGTTATCCTATTTGAGATGCCTTTTTACTCAAAATGAAAATGATGATTCTAGTGAGAATTGTGACTACCTTACTGTTCCTTATCTCAAGCACAGTGTCCAAGGTGGGGTTAATACTGTTGGTTGAACTAAGGTAGTTGGGTTTGGGAAAGGTATAAATTTTTTTATCTTTGATGGTAATGACTGGAGGGGTTTAGGTGTTCTATCTCAAAACGTTTCTGTTATCCAGGCTACTAAACAACTGAAAACTCCCTGCAGGCATAAAAGAAGTAATGCATTGGTACTTTTATTTCCTACTACAATATGCTCCATCATCAGGGAAAAGCAATTCTCAGATAAAGGCTACTAGTACCCTTTTCATGATTTTGAGATACACAGGATTGAAAAGATTGCCATCTGATCTGATAAGTTACTTTATCAAAGCAGCACAAAAAATAAGATAAAAAGGAATACAAAAAAATTAGAGAGCAAAAGCGCTGGGCCCAAGTATTGAAATATTCTACAATGCTATTGTCAAAGTACACTGACCCTTTCATCTTGGTGTGGAAGAATTGTAGTATGCTCTAACAGTCATATTGGCTGACCAGGTCAAAATATTTTATAAGGTTAATAAAAGTCTTGTTTTAGAACATGCTAAGCTGTCTTTGCTTTCCCTGGGGTCGGAGAAAATTTTTTTCACTGAAAATCTCACAGCTCAGGAGCCGCGTTTTCACTATGGAGAATTAGTCTTGTTCAGCTTCTGCAGGCAGGTTAGCATGACCTGAGTAAAGAATGCTTTAACGCTGGTGAAAAGGAGGCCTCTGGTGTTATTGCAGTAGCTTCTTTTAAGATTTCTTTTGTAAACATTGAAGCTCCACCATGTCCTTTCCTGCAGCGTCTTCTTTCGACGATTGAGAAAGTACGCAAACAAAGACGGAAGTAAGGTAATCAGTCAACCCTAGATTAGATCTTGTGAAAACCTTATCAGTGACAGGATATTCCCTGCAGTCAAGCTGTTATTTGCTTGCTGAGGTCCCCTGCTCTTTGTTTGTTCAATTAACTCTTCTATTACTAGCAAGCTTTTAATGGCATCGAAAACTAAGGGTATATAATGTTCTTTCTGAAATAGAGGTCGTTGCTCAGTACTCATAGATGAACTAGAAGATATTGAGCAAGGTACAGAAGTAAATGTTATTTAACATCAAACCAGTCTAAAAACACTTCACTGCAAGAATCCATACAACAAATGCCAGTATATATCCCTCTACGTCATAATCTACTGTTGACACTTACAAACCTCAATATGGGAAAACTGTCCTGTACAGCTTAATCTCTATTAATCGAAGATTTCATTGCTAGTCAATATCCTTGTTTTTTTGTTTTCCAAATCATGGTACCCTGTTATTTTTAGTTTATAATAAATACCATAGCCTATCAGCTTCATTCTGATGAAAAGCAGATGTTTATTGGGTTTGTATCGGCTTGTAAATATTGCCAAGTCATCGTTAATATTGTTAATATTGTATTTTAATATTGTATTTTATTGTTAATATTGTATTTTAATATTGTATTTTATTGTTAATATTGTTTTTTAAACAACTGTTGATGTTTATTTAACTAGATTTGAAATTTTTATTTCCGTCATAAAAAAAGATTGAACATGCTACAATTACATATCTCTTGCATTTCCTGTATCGACTAATTGCATGCAAAGTCATACTCAACATGCTTTTTAGCTTCGAAAGACAATCTGGTACTGCAACCATTCTTTCTGCTATCGATTGCATTAAGGACGTCGTTCAGTAACAGGAAAATTGGTTACAAATGAAAGCATCTTAAAAATGAAAAAGAAGTAGTAGTATAGCATTAAAAATCCAGCAATAATGCGGTGAAGCCCCAGTAATGAGTAAAGGAAGTTCTAACGTAGCAGGAATTTTTTGAATATATTCACAGTGCCACAATCGATGGGCATATAACGACCTCTTTTTTTTTCGTTTCTTTCTATCTTACCTAGATGTAAAAGCAGTGGAATTAAATGCTTCGTAAGTCGACAGAAGCCCGACATCGCTGCTGTCAAACCAACTAATAGCTAGTAGTTCAACATTGGTTAGTAGTTCAACCGATGTTGTTCAAATTTTTACCAAACCTCTACCTGCCTACCCTCAAGTATAATACCGCACCTGTGGAGTTTAACCTCTTCCCCTGTGCCGCTACCAGAACCTGTGTATATTCCTCATCATTTTCACTATCACTCAGATCATTTTTCTCTTATATATCATGGATTAAGTGGGTGTTGTTATCGTAACACTATTGTATTACTTGACCCTGGACCCGTTAAGCATCCAGTTAAAATATAATCTTATATATCATGGATTATGTGGGTGTTGTTATCGTAACACCATTGTATTACTTGACCCTGGACCCGTTAAGCATCCAGTTAAAAATAACAAAAAAAATCGTTACTTAATTCTCCAAAATGACCCCTCTGCATAATTCTTCCAAATACTATTTAGCAATCTTGATGTCACTAATCAAAACTAATTTGAGATCATCCACATACCACCAAAGTAGTTCATGGCTTTTGACCATCATACCACTTTTGTTCATCTTCTTAACAATCAAAACTAGAATCAAACCAAAACACCCAAATCTTCCTAAGGCATACTCAGATTTGCACGTCATGAAAATAATCAATTAGTTTCATACCTTTCAAAATATACTAATTAACTTTTTCGATCTATCTCTTGCATTGAAAAGATTGACTAACCCCAAATTGGACTAAAGTTGTGAAAACTGTGCTGATGTTTGCCTTGCGACTTCCACTTGTATCGTGTTGGTCGCATGTCCTGCCTTGCAAAGTAATTAAGTAGCTTTACAAATAAAGCAAAAGTCTACCTCTAGATCAATAATATGCACTTGATGCATCTTTGGTCTGATGTTCCAAATTAACAAAATGTAATCTTTTTTCTTTTGATATCAGCATTTGTCATGTAGTTTAAAGAAAGGATGAGGAGTGGTTAAGATCACACATTTGAAAGAAGTCCTTAAACAGATTAAATCTTGATTTATTTGTTCTTGACATTTGATAAAGGTGGTAAGTGCGAAAGTAATGTTCGACAGGAAGCGTAATGGTTGACAAAGATATATTGAGAAACAAGATCGAAGTTGTATAAAACGGTGATTAAACCACTATAGAAGTATGGAGTGGAAACCTGTGAACTGAAGAAAACAAGAGGAGACTAGGGTGGAACAAATAGAAATGCAAGTGTTGCGAATGGTCTTAGGGGACAATAATCTTTTTCCTTTTCTTCTTCTTTTTCCTTTTCTTCTTCTTTTTCCTTTTCTTCTTCTTTTTCCTTTTCTTCTTCTTTTTCCTTTTCTTCTTCTTTTTCCTTTTCTTCTTCTTTTTCCTTTTCTTCTTCTTTTTCCCTTTCTTCTTCTTTTCCTTTTCTTCTTATTTTCCCTTTTCTTCTTCTTTTTCTTTTTCTTCTTTTTTTCTTTAGAATAACACAAATTGTTTTAGTCAATGGATGGGTTTTCTTGGGGTTTGATGTCGACAAGGGCCAAAGGACTTTCCTGAGCATCCTTTTTGTTTGCGGAATAACAGTTTTCTAAAATTCTTGTATTCTGTTTTTTCAATAGTGTTTTGGGGGTAGATTAAAGTGCCACTATACTAAAGGAAAGACCACTTTCTTCATGTCTCACATCTTCTTTATTTCTTGGACAAGATCATGGTACTTCTTAATCTTCTCCATCTCTTTGAAGTACATTCTGGTGTCATTTGGAATCGCCAAGTCAATTACCAGAGCATTGTTTTTCTTCTTATCAATAACTATCCTATTCAAAGAACTTGCTTGGATAACATTGATTTTTCTGAACTGTAAATCCCATAAAATCTTAGATGTATCGTTTCATTTGACTGAACCTTGCTCATGTTGATATCATTCATCAATTACTTCTTAAAATGATACTTTCTTCTTCTTCTTCTTCATCTTTTTCTTCCTCATTTCAATTATCTTCAGCTTTTGTGTTGTTATTTTTGGAAGCCAAGTCCAAATGATGGTCTAAAGGCTTAAACGCATTGACATATTCTATAATATAACTCCATCTTTCTCTTCAGCTACTGTGATTTGCTTATTTTGGTACTATGTTGAGCACACTACGATATCATAACGTTTACATATTTTCCAATGAATGTAGATTAGAGCTTTTTCATGCCTTTCAAGGAATTCCTTTTTCGTTACAGCTGGTTATTTCTTGATATTATGTGTTCTATGGTTTTATCATATTCGTGACGTAATTTGCACTTGGAAGTGTCTTATCTTTAATAACCTCGCTCCAATAGTTGTTTGTGGCAAGGCTGCCATCCTGTGCTTTGATAATAAATCCTTCTATTTTTCCATTCAGACTAGGGCTTTTCACCCAGTTATGAAATGCTTTCCCTCCCCCCATCTGTTTTGCTAACCCTCTCTGGATATTACCTATGCGTTGACTTAGCCTCCAGATTTCCCCTTATTATTTCCACGATTCTTTTCTTGGCGGATTCCTTTGCTCGTTTGGCACATTCTGTAGCTGACAAATGTTCCTCTGCTTTGCCATCTTCAGGCCACAATATTCAGTAGGCGCAAATACTAAGGCTATGGTTGTGATCCGTAGCGTCATTCGCTTGGGTCCAAACGTAGTTTCAGCTAATCTTCTTAGGAGATGTCTGAAGCTGTTGTTTATAGGTCAGACTACGATTTGGAGTTACACCCAGGTATGTAGATGTGGAAGTGTATACAAGGGTGTGGGTTTCACAGCTATTTATCACTAGTTCACTGTTAGCCATATTGTTGTTGGGATGGAAAAAGGAAACTCTAATTTTTGCTTGGCTTAACCGTAATCGCCACTAATGAAAGTATTGCGAAATTTTAGTAATATCCTCAGACATTGTTAGGTCATCAGCATAAGCGTGCTGAGTGGAAGGTGTGAGGAGCGTTTCTGTTATGTATATAAAAAAGGATAGAAGCTAGTATGCAAACATGTGGAACACCGTTTCCCAGTTGTCTACTTCGGCTTTGTTCTCCTTTCGGGTTAGTTAGCACAAATTACCTATTTCTCACCAGGGAACAAATAAACTCAACTAACACGGTCTGGAATATATTTTAGCAATTTCTTTTCTAGTCCGGGTAGCCAGACGGTGGCTGTGGTCAAGTCGATTAGCACGACACCAGTTTTCCTTCTCTATTTGAAGCTGTCTTCTGTTTGCTGATTCATCTTTGTTACCTGGTCTCCTGTGCACTTGTTTGCTCTGAAGCCAGCTTGGATCTTGGGTAGCTGGAGGTCCGCAATTGGGCTCATTCGGCTAAGGATAAGTCTTTACAGAAGTTTGTATGTGACCGAGAGGAGCGATGTGGGCCTGTAGCACGCTGCCTCTTTTCGGTCCTTTCCTGATTTGGAGATAGCTATTACGTGAGATTTCTTCCATATCTTCGGGGTCTTTCTATTCGACACGCAGGTATTGAAAAACTTTCGCAGCCAGTCGAGGCATTTCGTACTAATGTTTTTCAAAAATTATGGATAGATGTTATCCAAACCACAATATTTTCTCAGTCTCAGTTTTGTTATTCCTGATCTTATCGGATCATCCTTAAAGCGTTGGGTTAGTCCAAAGTTGACAAGGGAAGTTCTTTTGAATGTTGCTGTCTCATCGGCAATCTTCCGTGATGTTATGTCTGCTTGGGTGTATTTGCTGTTGCTAACTAGTTTTGAAGCAATAGTATTTGTACTAACTGGAAATGGTTCCTATTTGCTTTCTCCACACAGATGTTTGACTGTGCTGGTACATTTACTGTCCCAGCTCAGGGAATATTTCTTTCGACGTCAACGTGGTAGGGGCTTTTAGCTGCATCAATTTATCCCTTGGTGAAGATGGTGTAAATGGAGTAGATGTTGGCCGCAGTTGTTTCTTCCAGCTTCCTTAGAAACGTTGGCTGTACGTTCAGTGAATTTTGGACAGTCAGCTTTCCTACAATTCCATCGGGACTTTGGGGGAGGGATTTGCACGAATAGCTTGATGTGATATTTTGATATCTCTGCGTTGCGATTTGGAAAAGTTTCCTAAGGTTTTGATGGTAACCTGAATTTTCATCGTTAATGTGTTCCAGGTCAAGTCTGAATTGATTTCCGTGCCTCACCTTCCAGAAAGGAAACACCAAGGATCCTTGAGATCAAACACAAGTGTTAGGTCATTCAGCAAAGCCCATTGACCAAGTTCACTTCAGTACCATTTCTGTTACATGAGCAGTACCCTAAATCAGTGTGATGTGAATTAAAATCACACTTCTGGAGTTGTTGGTGATGGGAGGTACATAAGGTTAAGTTTCTCATTTGAGGAATTGTACAAGTTGATAAGTGTATACTCTTTGATGACAATTTGTACCTATTCTAATGCATGGTTAACGGAAGATGGTATAGACTTCTCTGTTTGGATATCCGAGCGGCTGTGAGTCTGTGAGTTGCTCTAGCACAGATTACTTGAAGTTGGTGTAGACATCTATGTTCAGTTACAAAATGCTGAATCCAGCTCTGTCTCATTGACTAGGTCCAAGCTGTGCCCTAATGGTGCAGATGCTTTCGCAGTTTGACACAGTCAGGTCGCCTGGAGCAGTCTATCTATTTTAAACATGTCAACCAATGACTATGGAATAATTAAGGCACATTAGATCTCATGTTGCTTGATCAGTCAATCGGTCAATCAATCTATCTGTCTAACTACCTACCAACCTCAACAGCTTTCTGCCTTCCTATCCATCTATCTATCTATTTATCCATCTATTTATCCATCTATCTATCCATCTATCTATCTATCTATCTATCTATCTATCTATCTATCTATCTATCTATCTATCCATCCATGTATCTATTTATCCATCTATTTATCCATCTATCTATCTATCTATCTATCTATCTATCTATCTGTCTATCTGTCTATCTATCTATCTATCTATCTATCCATCTATCTATCCATCTATCTATCTATCTATCTATCTATCTATCTATCTATCTATCTATCTATCTATCTATCTATCTATTTTTCTATCTTTNTCTATCTATCTATCTATCTATCTATCCATCTATCTATCTATCTATCCATCTATCTATCCATCTATCTATCTATCTATCTATCTATCTATCTATCTATCTATCTGTCTATCTATCTATCTATCTATCTATCCATCTATCTATCCATCTATCTATCTATCTATCTATCTATCTATCTATCTATCTATCTATCTATCTATCTATCTATTTTTCTATCTTTCGATGTATCTTCATTTTGGTGCCAAGCCGATTTCGTGCGTTTCTACATCTAAAATAGGTTTTAGGCGATTTGTATTATCAATAAGTTTAAGACCAATAGATGTATTAATAAAAGATTAATACTAATATCAGTATTTGTACTGATATTAGTAAGCCCCAATACGTAAGAAAAGATCAATTTTTCCATGACAATATAACTTGTTATCCTTATCAAAATATTAGAACTATGTAGAAACAAAAGCATAGGTTCCTTATACATCTGGTTATGGAATACTTCAAACTGTCATTCAGATATGGTATCATGCAGTTTTTACGCATTAATCTAAGAAGAAAACTCAAACACACAAAAATACTTAAACGTATATATATATATATATGTATGTATGAATGGAAGCAACATCGTGGCGACGGAAATCAAGTAAATGACATAACAAATAAGTAAATAATAAGTAAATAATAAATAATAATTAAATGACGCTATGTTGTATACAAGGTATATGGATAATATTCTGATGAACTCTAGAAGCTTTGTGGATCAGGGAACTGAACCCTCCAATTAACACGAAAGACGAATACAGAAGCAGGACACTGACAATTAAGTTGTAGTCAGTGTCCACTGATCACTTTTTAATGTTATCTGTATTGTTCTTTTTGTTATGTAGGTAGTTTAGATAGTATATGACCTTTGTTATATTTTGTATTTTGTAGAATGATTGTCTGATGATGCCATAAAGGCGAAAGTACTCACAAAATGTGTCATTGGCTCTTACTTACAAAATGTGCCGTTGGCTCTTACTTATTTACTATGTATGAATGTATGTATGAATGTATGTATGGATGTATGTATGAATGTATGTATGGATGTATGTATGAATGTATGTATGTATGTTTATCGTCAATAGTCGAGGTGTATAGCTTCATGGGAAGTTACTGGGTTTGGGAGTGACAGACCCTTTAGTTGCTGTTGTAAAATTTTACTAAGAGAAGGACACTCTGGCAGAAAACCGGAGATTGTTACCAGTTATCTTGCATTTGCTTGTCATTGGATCATAACTGTGGGTGCTCAGAGGGTAATATATGTGTAGTACAAGCATATGTCATTGAGATCTTTTATGTGCAAATATTTCTTTAAAAGGTTTGTGGCGATATTTTTATTTCAGTATCAAATAGATGAGGTGACAAATTTCTGTCAAGAATGAGCAATCGTTATGCATGCATGCATGCATGTATGTATGTATGTACTATGTATATATGTATGTGTGTATGTATGTGTCTAAGTATGCATGTATGTATATGTTTATGAATGTATAAATGTATGTATATATGTATGCATGTATGTATCTATGTATATGTGTGTTACCCATATTTTATTACCATATTTTCTCTGTTCTGTCTTGGAGTCATCTTTTTGTCCACTCCAGCCCGACAGTGTTTAAAATTTCGTTTTAAAAGTTATTCGCCTTTTGGAGTTTAAGATTTATATGCAAATCATTCTTTTTTATATTACTATGGTAGAAAAATAATGCAATTACGTATTTAAAAAATGCTAAATATAAACAGTTTGCCAAAAATAATTATTTAAACCCTATTTTGTTGGTTTGCGGGTTCACCTCAAGTCTCAGGAAGTGTACAACCCTGCCTTGCCTAGTCCCTGAGATGCACTTTGGCAAGACTGATCAATCAACTGTCTCATGGTTACAGAGGCTACCGTCAGCAAATGTATCCGCCCATAGAACTTTGCCAACTTCCAATCAGCGAACGACAACTAATACTACATTCACACCGGGTCAGTCGCAGCCCTGGTCAACAACGGGCACCTTTGCCCTAGGACACCAGCGAGGTAATGGAATCTATGTTAATTACGAAACACACAAAAACACAAATAAGACAGAGGGAGGAAGGAATGTAGCTAATAGACGAGCCAGGGAAATAAAGGCTAGAAAGGAATCGAACATCAAAATAGGATATTTGAACGAGGGCAGTCTGACAAGAGGAAAAAGGGAAGCATCAGCTCTAAAGGAAATGAGGCAGAAAAAGGTATTGTGTGTGCAAGAAACGAAAAAAAAAAGATCCAAGGCTAGAGAAATCGGAGCAGGCTGCAAGGTGTACTACCATGGCTGCACCACTGCAAGGAATCGGGCAGGCATAATTTTGGAGAGAAGATTTGTACCAGGAGTTGTGGAAGTTGAAAGGATTTGGGACAGATTGATGGACACGAGACTGGAAGTACATGGAGAATATTTTGGTGTGGTGAGCGCTGATGCTCGCAGGTAGGGTGCAAAGAGACGGAGAAAGGTGATTTTTAGGGTAAAGTTTGGTGCGATGATCGCAAAGTTGCCAGAACAAGACTGGCTGTTTTTTGGAGGAGACCTAAACAGGCATGCTGATGAAGAGAATGTAGATGACGAAAGAGTGATGGGCAGATATGAATATGGAAGAAGAAACCAGTCAGGAGACAGCATCATCGATATTGGTATAAGGTTCTATTTTTCAATTATTAACACTTTTTCTCAAAAAGCGAACTAACATAGAGCAACATATTGCAGTAAAAATACCATCATCCAGGTGGATTTACATTCATTGCAGAAGGAGACACTTGAAGGTAGTGACATATTGCAAAGTAATATCTAACAAGTATGTAACAATCCAGTATTGACCCGTTGTGTGCACAACCAGAATGCTGCTGACAACAGAGAAGACAGGAAAGAAGACGGCTATGATAAGGTAGTGAAAGCTACAGGGCAAGGACCAGTTCCAATCCTAATTACAAAGCGATCCCGGGGTAGACATTGCCTGTCTGGGAAACAACAACTTGAGGAATTAGATGTATGTTAGAAGCAGTAATCGGAAAAAGTACAGAAGCAAAGTATAAGAACAAAGAAACTTGGTGGTGGTCCGAAGATGTTCAGTATGCTTTTGAGAGAAAAAGGAGATCTTACAAAGCTTGGTGCAAGGATCAGAGTGACAGGAACAGGAATGAGTATCCGAGAGCAAATAGACAAGTAAAAGTTGCGGTAGCCACGTACAAGCTGAAAACAGATGAAAATATATACTGTCATCTAGATACTGGAGGGACAAAAGTGGATCTACAGCATGGCGAGACAAATGGACAAGGCATCCAGCGATGTTCAACAAGTGAAGATGATAAGGATGAAAATGAAAGCAAGCTAACTGACGAAGAGGATATTTTCAACAGATGGAAATGCTTCTTCAAAAAGCTGCTGAATAAAGAAAACCTTAGGGAAAGGAGAATCAAAGTGGGGCAAGTCCAATAGCAGTATGTTCTAAGAATAAGAAAGAAGAAAATAAATTAAGCAATGAACAAGATAAAGAACAGAAAAACAGTGGGGCATGATGAGATAGCAATTAAAGTCTAGAAAGTTCTAAGTAAGAAACGACTTGAGTTTCTTGTAACGCTGTTCAACAGACTAGAAGAATGCTAGAAGAGTAAAGGAAAAACACCCTTGTTCCCATATTCAAGAACAAAGGAGACAGTCAGGACTGTGCATATTACTGAGGCATCAAACTCCTCAGTTACACTATGAAGCTTTGGGAACGGGTGATAGATGGCAGGAAAAGAAGCAAAGTACAAATTAACGAAAAGCAGTTTGGGTGTATGGCAAGTAGGAGCACGGTGAACCCCACATTGGCCTCGATAACTGTGGAAGAGAAATATAGAGAGGGACAAGAAGAGCTTCACAGTATATTCAACGATTTGGAAAAGGCCTACGACAGAGTATCAAGGGAAGAGCTTTGGTACTGTCTTAGGATCAAGGGAGTGAACAAAAAATTTGTTTGGGCGATACAGCAGATGTATTATGATGCTAAAACCGTGGTACGCAGTGCTGTAGGAACAACAGAACCATACAAAGTCAAAGTGGGACACACCAAGGCTCTGCACTGAGTCCACTCGTATTTGTCACAGTCACGGATCAGCTGACTGACAGGGTAAGAAAGGATTTCCTGCACAACATAATGTTTGCTGACGACGTAGTACTTTTCAATGAAGAAAAGGATGAAGCTGAAAGAGATCTGAGGTGCTGGAGGAACCAACTTGAAAGGAGGGGATTAAAAATTAGCAGATCAAAGAAAGAATATTTGTGTGAACAAGAAGATAGATCGACCAGCAATAAAAATTGAACGTGTAGACGTACCCGAAGTTGAAGAGTTTAAATATCTAGGCTCAACAATCCAGAAGAACGGAAGAAGTGAGAAGGAGGTCACGAAGTGCATTTAGGCGGGGTGGAACAACTGGAGAAAGGCCACGGATGTGTTATGCAACAAGTACATACCAAAGAAAGGCAAAGGCAAGGTATAGAAGACCATGGTACGATTTGAAATGTTATACGGACTGGATACAGTGCCGCTAAGCAAACCTCAAGAAAGCTAATTCGGCGTAGCAGAGATCAGAATGCTGCGCTGGGCATCTAGGATGACTAGAATGGACTGTTTGAAATGAAAGAATAAGGAGAGAGGTTGGAATAGGAAAGGCGTCCAAGACGTTGCAAGAGGTACAGTTGTGGTGATATGGCCATGATGAGGATTAGGTAGGAAAGAAATGCATGAGGATGAAGCTGCTAGGACGAAGGAAATGGCGAAGGCCGAAGCCCAGGTGGACGGACAACATCACGAATGATATGACAGCAAATGGCCTGACAAGTGATGGTAGACAGAAAAAAGCAAAATGGAGAAAGTACAGTCGCTACGACGACCTCTGATTGGACAAGTCCAACAAGAAAGAAAGAAAGAAAGAAAGAAGAAGTAATTTCAATCCTATTTGTAAGGCTAGTGGATGTGGCAATACCTGTTGTATCCAATGATCTGTATTTTTTTTTAAATAAAATATTTCCTTGTTATGAGACTTTAGAAAGGTTCAAAATGAATCAAATATTAAGCTAGCTCCTGTCACAATGATAAATTTTAGATTTTGAAAGGCATAAGGGGCATACATTGGAACACAAAAAAGTTTTTTTTGCAACAAGCATACGTATGTGAGAAATTTCAAAACAAAAGATTTAATTTACTTAAGATTTATTGCGGCTATAAGGTGAAATTTAGCATTAGTTTAAAGATAAAAGGCTATTGGCAATTGGTAACGATGATCATAATGTAAAAGATGGGAAATGTGACCCCAATTACTAATAAGATTTCCGTGATATAATTGAGCTTCAGTAGTATTAAGGCTTTTAACTTAACATACTCTTAAATAATCCATTGCGTAGAGCCTTTTTGTACTCTCCTCATTTTGATATATGAATTGATGGATGAAGCACAATTTATTATGTCTAATAAAATATCAAGTGACCTTGATGCCACGTTGTAAGAAGTGCTGTAAAGTCATAACAGTAACCACTATTTTCAAAGGTTTGTTTGTTCAAAATTGAAAATCAACATCAAAAGGGAATTGCACCAATGAGAAGGAATATAAAAGTGAAATTTAAATCAGCTCTTTTCATTTGATTTAATTCAACAAAATTGGACTGTAAAAGTCACAGTTATTTAGATATTCTTTTGCTTGGGGATCTCGTTTTGAAATTCAACCAAACCTGAAAGAATTATGACAACTAAATAAAATGATAGATAAATAAAAGTGTATATATGAACATGAAAGAATAACATAAAAAGAAAATAGGGAGTTAAAAAGTTAATTTTTGTTTCAAATGTAAATACAGTTGGTTCTTATCCAGCTTAATAAGGTGGTCACAGCAACCAAGAAATTGAAGCAAGCTTGAATTCTAGAATTTATCAAACAATAATAAAAATGAAAATAATAATAGTAATGATAATAATTTTTTAAGTTTGTTTTAACGACATCCTGTACGGGGCATTCAAAATCCACCTTCTTAAGCGTTTTAACTTTGGAAGAGTAAAAAAAGCCATTCAGAATGTTTGTGTTTTCGATTCTTGCAAAAGTCATAAATGTTATATATATATATATAATTATATATACGTGTTTAATTCCGTTTGTACCTCATTCAGTCCAGTGTGCCATCATTACTATGTCTACCATCTTGTATCCAGTTCTGTTACATACAAACCACTCTATGTCCTTCATGTATCAACCTGCACTTGGGAGTTGAATTAGATTGATAAACATGGCTTAATGTTCTTATATCTTGCTTGTTCGAATCTTGTTTAATCTTGAGTAGTACTGACTACAAATACTTTACAATAAACAAAAAAACACACCAGAAATATCCAGTTCCTTCAACGAGTTTTTCAATTTGCGTAACACCACATGGAAACAGTCCTTGAACACTAGCGTGCTGGTACTAACTCTATGCAACCTTTGAACTACGCCATCAGGGAATAGTTTTACTTTTCCATTTTCTTGTCATGCGCACTCATATCAGAAGGTTCTGCAAAGTCAATTCTGTACCATCACTTTTTGACATGATTATATCAGATGGGACAAAAGTGTTCCATCTGTTGCATGGGTTTAACAGACTGCCCAAAGTTTTAATGTTGCCACATTTCTTTCCTAAATCAAAGGAGCTTACGACTCACTACAAAATAAATATCCTACAGCAATGGCTTCCAATGAATCCATAAAGTTTATAATCTTTCAGAAACATATGGAGATCATACTCTTCAGTATTGCAAACGTCTGACAAGAAAAAAGATGAAGATTGCTGAATTTTCAAATTACTTAAGATCTCCTTTACGATGCCTACACAACCGTGTTATTCCAAACGACCTTCGCGAGTCATCGTTCAATTGCCACGAACAAATCAATGTGCATTCGACAGCAGACAAGTCAACAACTACTTCAAGAAAGGATTAACCCTAATAACAGGAATGAATCTCTTCAGCAGTTTTCGACATGCTCAATAGATTTAGAATGCTGAATCTTTTCTTTTGAACAGAATGAGCACTGAACACTACTGGGCATCAATCGTATCTGTTAATTATACTCACAGACATAGATTAATCTCTACAAGGAAAAGACACCAAAAAGACGTTTGTAAACCTGACAAGAAAGTTACCCAAGCACCAAATTATGCAGAAAAGCCTAACTGGATTGTCAATATGTCGAGCTGGTCACTGTCATCAACAGAGTAATCCTTTCTAGTGAAACGTTTGAACGTTTCTGCAACTCCCAAGGCCATTTCTGCGAAGAAAATCGTGCAACTGTAAACAAGTTAACAATGGACCATATACTAACACAAAGCGTAATCCAATGAATCCCAATCATGACCAAAGAAAATAAAGCACTGAATGAACTACAAAAAAAAATTTTCTGGACGATTGTCTCGATCACAAATTAAAACCCAAAGACTTTCCTTGACCAGATTTTATTTATAACAGAGATAAACAAGGCCTATGTACCCATACTTCCGGAAAATTGTATCCTACGCTAGTAGTCAATTTACTCTCAAGTCACATAGCTGATCTTCTATGTCCATAAAGAGGACGTCACATCACTGCAAGAATATTAGCTATTTTGCAGCCTTCATCACACCATAAAGAATTCAGGCATGCCACTTTATACACTAGTAGCCCCATCGATGAGAAATTGACTCAATGCCATTAAGAACAACACTAAAGACTCAAGGCATTCTGAATTTATTACAAGGACTTCATATTCCTTACATATTACTTGGTTTTCCTTTTTGTGACAAAATTTCAAATTCATGAATATAGTACACATGAAAGCAATCAGTTACAATGGCTGCACTTTCATGTTACACAAGTCGGTAGATCCAACGATAGATATAATAACTCTTCCTTACGCGGTTGCTATTTCAACAAAGGAATTTATTTTTTCATTTTTTGGGTCAATTTACTGTCTACTATTAAACCCAAATTTTCCTAACGTTTATCCCTAGGCTCAGTGTTTTCATTAACATTTGATCTGAATCCTACTGTCACTTTAATAATTGTTAAGCTATCATCATTATGTGAAGAAATATTTTGCCTCCTCTAGTCATCAGAAATAATGTAGATTTAGGGGTGCTTTTATGTCTCAATAAAATTCAAAATTCGATGACGATTTTAAAAAAATTAACAACGTATAACAAGATGGAGTTATGTCGTCAATTTTGTAGCCTTTATTTAAAAGCAACATGCACACACTGATGACGTGCTCTAGCGTTGGTGTTTAACGATTCATTTTACACAGGGAGTTGTTTGTAAATCCCTGAATAAACTAATAGCATTGCTCTCGTTGAATAGGTTGTTGTTCAAGTAAAGATTTGCAAAGCAGTATTGATTTGTTAGCAAAACTTTCCCAGTGAGTCTTCATGTGGTTCTATAGATTTTCTTGCCTGTGTTTTCGCTTTTTATTAAGTCAATACAGTGTAAGCCTAGTATGTTTCTAAGCAATGAATCGCTTTTGCCAGAATTCAGTGTTGACTTTCTGACGTCATTTTCTAGTAACCATGTGGAATGACACCTTTGGATGAGGAGAGCACAATGCGAACTTTGAATCGAGAATTGATCATTTCATCTTTTCAGATGAGTTGAAGTCTTGCTAATTCTAGCTACAGACTCAGGTCTGAAAAATTCATCTGATATAAAGGAACCTAAGTAATTAAACAATTTAACTTTATTCAGAGATTTTCCATTTTTCAGTAATAATAGAAATAAATCGTCGAAAGTCTTTCGTCTCAGGTTTTGTCTTCTTTGTGCTTTTCAAAAGCAGAATTTTTCTCGTCAAAGTGTCATACTACACTTGTCAGTTCCTCTTCAGTCCCGGCCCCAGAAAGGCCATCAATATAATCTGTAACAATTAAAATTGTTACCAATCTTCCTCCAACGAAAACCTTCCCTTCATGGTATTCAAGAACCTTTCCTATAGTCCTCTCCTTGAATTTAACGAGGAAGGTTAGAGATAAGGTACTCTTAGTGAAATTCAGCTTTGGGTCGTTCGTTCGTTTTCCCTGTCTCGGATACAGCGCTTCTACCTAGTAGCGGGCACATGATATAGCCGATGGTGTGGGCTCCTCTAATTCAGCAAAGTTGCAATTTGGGGCGTCTGGACATTGCAGGAGGTGGTCCATAGTCCGTGTGGCATTACAGCTGCTGGTGTCAGATGTTGATAATCCCATTTCATGACAGATTTGCATTTACCAGAACCAGTACGTAGCCGGTTTAGACTGCGCCACGTTGTTCAGCTAAGATTGTGGCGAGCAGCAAGTTGTTCGTTGGGTACTACACCTCTGCTCTCAAAAGCTGTTGAGTTTGGTGATTCATCCCATAGTGCCTTCCACATGGTTTCTCGTTGAGATTGAGAAGATGATATATTTCCATCTGGTATAGACAGGAAGCTATGTCTTGACTTCAGTCGAGAGGTGGACCATGGTTATGCAACAGGTGAAGCTCATCGGTGATTTGTATTGATCGTTCCCGATTAGAGGCGGATGTCCTTCTAACATGTGGTGGGGCTATGTCTGACAGAGCATACAGAGTATGAACTGGTGAGGATCGTATTGTCTCTGTTATTATTCTACAAGTGTTATTGAGTGAAATATCTACTTGTTTAGCATGTGTTGACTTTCCCCAGTTGGAGCATGCACCCTCGCCTACTGAAAAACATAAGGCAAGAGTAGTGGTGTGCAGTGTTGATGGGTTGGCTCCCCACTTGGAGGTTGCAAACGTGCGCAACAGATTATTCCTTGTGGTAATCTTTGCCTTAATATTAGAGCAGTGTGATTTGAAAGAGAGTTTTTGATCCAGAGTGATTCCCAAATACTTTGGATGTGGATGGTGCTCCAGTGGTTGTTGTTTGCATGTAATATTGAGAGTTTGATTTGTCTCTTTATTTTTTAGGTGAAAAGCACAAACTTAGGTTTTAGCTGGGTTTGGCTTCAAGTCGAAGGACTCGTAAGAAGCAGTAAGCTGGTTCAGGGCGTTCTCGAGGGTGTTTTCGATCTTAGTAAAGGACCGTTGTTGAGTTGTTATACTGGAGTCATCTGCATTCACTTGGTAATGGAAAATCATTTGTGTTGATGTTAAAGAAAAAAAGGTGATAAAACACTTCCTTGTGTTAGGCCATTGTGTTGTGTGCGCCATCTGCTTCTCTGACCATTAAGTTCAACGAAGAACAGTCTATTTTCGAGCATACTTCGTATTGTATGACACAGGTCCACGTCATTTGTGATGGTCTGAATTTTGTGTATGAGCCGTTGATTTTGTACAGCGACATATGTTGCTCTGGTAATGAGTTTTTCTTAGTAACGATCTTCAATATGCTGCATCTGGTTCGTGAGTTGTGTTGAGCACGAACGCTCTGGTCCAGAGCTGGCCTGTTCTGGGATGAGTTCATCATCATCAGTGGTGGTGATAATCCTTCCAAGCATCATATGTTCAAATAATTAGTATCTAATACTTACTAGGGAGATTGGTCTAAAGCTCTTGAGGTTGTCTGGATCTTTTCCCTGTTTGAGAACTGCAATGATTTTTGATCGCCTCCATTGTTGAGGGATTCTCTTGCAGTTGACACAGTTTTGAAATAGGGCCACTAGCCACCCTTTAGTAGTGGGGTTGATATGCTTCAAAATTCTGTAAGAATGCTATCATTGCCCGCTGCTTTGCCATTCTTCAGTAATTTCAGAGCCTTCTCCAGTTTATCCAAATTGAATGATTTGGTGAGAGCTCCATCTGAGTTGGTGGTACTGAATGGGATTTTGTATCTCTGATAATTTCCTGCTGGTCGTTTGTGTGCGGGTTTCTCATTCAGTAAAAGTTGAGTGGCAATCTGCTTGGCTGTGACAGTGGATGTTGGTTTTACTGTGGTGGTGTCATTCCCAAGCCTCTTGATGGCAGTCCAGGCTTTTTTGCTGTTATGAGTCAGATTCGTTGATTCTATCATGCGTTGCCAGCTTTTTCTGCGTTGTTCTGTTATGATTTCAAGTAGTCCCTCTCCTAGCTTGATGGTTTTGTCTGAAAAGGGACCTTTCTGGTATGAAGACATGTAAGTGTTAAACAAGTTGGACAGTTCTCCTGACACGCCTGGTATATATTCAGTCAGACATCTTCGGGAAATCGTTTTTCGTACAGACTTTTTAACTATATCGACAAAGGTGCTGTAGTTCTCCAGTGTAGGTGAAATATCGGAGAGTTGCATGTCCACGTGCTTGGCAAAACTGGGCCAATCTACCTTTGTTAAATTGAAGCGTCTGCGAAATGGAGTGTGTCGTACTTTAATTGGGACACTGAATAATAGGGCAATGGGTCGATGTTGACTGTGGGGCATTGGTTTAAGAACTTCCTTTGTACACATTGGGATTATATTTACGACTGATAAACCCGGTGTCTGGGTTATAACCTCATTTCCAGCGAGAGCTGTTAAATGAAAATGGTTGTTTCTGATCATGAACAAGTATTAGTCCCTTGGCCTCTGCCCACACCTCTACTGCAGTGGCATCATAGTTGGTCCTTCCATAACCCCATAATGTGCTATGCGAGTTAAAGTCACCGACAGTTAGGTGGTATTTCGGTTTACAGCTTGCCGGAAGGTCATTGAGGTGGAAGCAGCTGTTGGGTGGTTTTTAGACCGATGTGATTGCCAGATCTTTCAGGCTCACTGTAATTGTTTCAATGTTATTATCACTCCTGTCAGTATAGATTTGCTCAATGGGTAAGGAGGGTTTTGTAAATACTAAACTCCCATATTGTTTATGCGGGATTTCCGGGGCCAGAGTTTTGCCTTCTGAATAGGGTCGCTTACCGTTTTTTACCTCGATGTGTCTCTTGTACGCAAACGATATCATAATTTGCCGATATTTAGAGCAGTATTTTAGCTTTCCGGTAAAAAAATCCTTCGATGTTAAAGGAGAGTATGGAGCACGCCGGTTCTGAAAAGAACCCATAGTTTTGATGACCTGCTGTTGCTGGGAGAGTGGTCATAATGTTGAAATATATCGCTGAAGTGAGCACCTAACTGTAGTTCGAGTGGTTGGCACAATCAGCAAGCGGTTCGGTTTCACAGAGGACACCACGAGCAGGTTTGTGTCATGTCCTCAAGCTTTGGTTTAGATCCATTATCATACATTGTCCTCTAAAAGAACAGCACTAGTTGCTTCGAGGTCAAGATGTTTAATCAGGCAATCGAGGTTGTAGTCCATGTTGTAAGGTCTTTGAAAAGTCATAAATAACATGTATTTTTCTGTCTTTTTATTTAAAGAAATGGAACGAATTTATAAAAGGGGAATAAAAAATATATTTTCATTTTTTTTGAGTTGCTGAAAGTTTTCAGTATTGTTATGGTACTGTTTATCAATCAATGTAAAGTTAGTTACCATTCCCTATGATTCCTCATTGCCAAGTCGTGACAGGATGTACTTAATACCAAATAAATTCTATACTATTGCAAGAAGAAATTTTTGTTTAACTCCAGAAACCTAAATGTTCAATAAGGTATATTTTGTTCAAATTTTCCTCGTGCAACGCTTCTCATATATATTTTGTCAGCTGCGCATATAATGTGGCGAAGAAATTGCAAAATGCACCTGTTCTCATAGGTCTTTCAGAGATATTGTCTTTGTCAGCCTTAAGTGATTTTTTAGACATAGCTTTGGTATTGCTGAAGTGGTAGTTAACTCATTCATTGCTTGACTTAAAGCCATTTGTGTTATTGAAATTTGCCAAGAAAAGCGAACTCTGATAATTAGCCCTTCAGCATCGCTTACAGATAAGGTAAAAGACTTTAGTGTAGGCTTTTAGTTTATCTCGTTTATAAGTGCAACATTATATAGATATATTGTATTTGGAGTAAACTCCAAACAGCCAGATGTTAAGGCTTCTATTTTGACCAAATAATAACATAAAAAAACCCCTCTTACATCAGAAACAAATTTTACACGACTCGAGACACAATACATAAACAAAGCCATAGAAGAAGTGCTTCAGAAATTTAGATAAGAGACAGACATAAAAAGACCATGTTGGTAACAGAGGTCCCGGGCTTGTGACCGGCAGTGGCTGCTTTCCTCATGTGTTACGGGTACCCAACACTCAGCATAACCTCTGTTACAAAGATCTAAAAAAACATGGTGAAAAGAGAAAGAGAGAGAGAGAGAGAGAGAGAGAGAGAGAGTGTGTGTGTGTGTGTGTGTATGTGTATGAGAGAGAGAGATTACGGAAGGAAAAGATGGAAAGTGATCATTTGTCATCAGTTCAATACAGTTAAGTACAGGCTATATATATATATATATATATATATATATATATATATATATATATATATATATGTATATACTTATACTGGCGGATGCTGAATATTTATTAAAAACGTGTTTGAAATAATTTAAGTAATAGTTACATTTTTGAGGCCTTTGTGGAACTAAAGTTCAACCTATGTGATAATCACCAGGTACTTTGATAATTGGGTGTATGCCTGATGCTCGTGATGAGCGTTAAACTTTTAATTGCAATAGAAATGTAGTTATTCTTCAAGTTTATAATATACATAAATAAAACTTTTTATTTACATTTATTTTTTTACTTATAAACCNATTATATTTTACATATTTTCATTGACTGTCATTGTTAATGATAAGAGGAGAAAGCAAATAAAACATAATTTTCTCATTATTATATAAAACCATTTCATGCTACATGAATAATATATAAAAATCCCAGTGACATTCTTACGTGTAAAGCCCACAACCATGTAAGTACCATAGTAATCAATATATATATATATATATATATATATTGTAAACCTTTTTTGTGATGTAAAAAGTTTTTCGGTTTCTTTATTTTGTCAAATTAGCAGCATTTAACAGCTAGCTGTTTGGAGTTTACTCCTAATACTATATATATATATATATATATATATATGTATATATATATATATGTATATACTTATACTGGCGGATGCTGAATATTTATTAAAAACGTGTTTGAAATAATTTAAGTAATAGTTACATTTTTGAGGCCTTTGTGGAACTAAAGTTCAACCTATGTGATAATCACCAGGTACTTTGATAATTGGGTGTATGCCTGATGCTCGTGATGAGCGTTAAACTTTTAATTGCAATAGAAATGTAGTTATTCTTCAAGTTTATAATATACATAAATAAAACTTTTTATTTACATTTATTTTTTTACTTATAAACCAAACATTCATAAGTACATACCGAACAGAAATTCTGAAATTTGTTTAAGTTAAGAAACAAAACTTTTTAAAAATATCAACTTTCGTCTTTGTCATTTTCCTTCATTATTGATGAAAATATAAGTTAAAAGGCTAAACGAGTTCAAAGTTTTGCAATATACTGATATACTTTTTTATCGCTGAAAAAAAGCTTTTTGGAAGTTTACACAAGCTCGCAAACAGTTTTCATCGGTATCATGTTTCAAAATAGCTACATATTTACGAATGCAAAGTTCAGGTATAAAGAGAGTGTTGTTATTAAGTCTGGCTCTAATATCAAAACCATAACAAGGAAACATTTCCCTGGTTGTTTGAATATCGCTGCAAAGGTAGAGCTTAAAATTGTAGTTTTTAAGACCAATCATGGCCATGAAAGGAGCATAATCCTGACTGTTGGGGTCCAAAGAGCAGTTTTCTTATTAAAATGCCCTCGATAATACCACACAAAAATTCTGAAACTTTAATCGGTAAATACTGTTGAATAATAGGATTTTTAATGCCATGTAATGCGATCATTGAGCATAGAATACCATAAGAAAGGAGTATATTTCTTCGCATGAATCTTTAATTTCCTCCATGTCTATATGAACACAACTTCTCAGCATTTAAGAATCAAAACCTCTTTTTTGATGATGGTATTATGACGGGAATTTTTGAAAAATATCAAATAGTTTTAAATGGCATAGTAAACTGTTGAAATAATTTTTATATTTGAATTACGTATTTTATATTTATATATTTGACAATTATATTATATAAAGCATATTTATAACATACAATGGCTTAAAAAGACATCCGAAATGAAAAAAGCACTCCAAATTATATTTAAAATGAAGTAAGAAATGAGTTTTTGATAAAATTTGTAAAAACATTTGCATGAAAGGCTACTTTAAATTACAAAATAAAGATAAATATATTTTCCTAGGCTGCCAAATCCCAGGTTGAATAATTCTGATGGAAGCATGAAGTGATTCAAAACGAAAAATATTTAAACCTCTATTAGATTCTTTTGCCTTGATTACTTTTAGTAATTAAGTTAAAATTTCTAGTTTATATATACATATACATATATATAATCTAGTCATTAAGCTTTAGAATAATAGCTTACTGTTTTATGTATGTGTTTTAAATCTTTGTGTCCTTGAATATTAGATAAAATGCTCTTTGCGTATGGTTTCAATAGGATACCTGTCGTGACAGTCCTGATTTTTCCGCATTTAACTTACTTTTAATTACCTTTAAAAAGCATATGGCATCCACGGCACTAGAACATCTGTCTTTTTATAAAATTCATTATAAGCTTCAAAAGCCAACGAGCGAAAAAAGAGAGGGAAAGAGAAAGAAAAGGAATAAGAAACAGAGAGAGACATAGTGACACAGAGACAGAGACACATACATAGAGAGAGAAACAGAGAGAAAGAAAGAATTAAAGAAGGAGAGAGCGAGAGATATTAATTAAAAATGGTTCCAGTGAGACTAAAACTACATAACGTGCGTGTCACGTGGTACATAGTGAAAACAAAAGATGCTTTAAGATCTTTGTTTGAAAGCAGCCAATTAGATAAGAATCAAGAATTTGTTTGTATACATTTATATAAGATTGTGCTTATGTCTTTGTGTGTGGTGAATACAAAGTAGTATGAATTGATGATGACGGAATACCGTATTACACGAAAATAAGGAAGCAAGTAATTAACGGGTCAATAATTAATGCGATCAAAAATTAACGCGGATTTCGAACTTTGATTTCAAAGTGTGATAATTAACGCGAATTCTCAAAAAGGTTGGATACTTCTTTACACGTTCAAACTGAGAAAAGAAATAATGAAATGTCATCATACGTATTTTATCTTTCTATCTAAAATGCTCAAAAAAAAGTGTTCTCTTTGATAGTGTTTTTAATGTTTTTACGGGCAGTGGTGAAGTTATCCATGATGCCTGCTGCTTTCCATCCAGCTTTGATTATCTCCTTTCCCCTTTGAGATTGAAAACGATGGTACAATTTGGTAATCACTTTAACGTGCAAAGTTTCAAAGTTGACAAGCGAAGGTCTACCTCTAATCATGTGACATCTCGATCAGGGTCGATTTGAAGCGCTCCCATGATACAAGTAGTGAAATACTCACTAAATGCTCGTTTCTCGAGTTTTTTGAAGGAAGCGTTTGTTGTCAAATCTAAAGGTTGCAACAAATGAGTCATGTTTTGGGGGAACCATAACAGATTCTAAGCTGTAACTTGAAAGAGCATCTATTACGTTTTGGGTCGATTGTGTCTTCCATCCCACGCATCCTACAGTAAAAGGTATTTTGTGACTGTGGTAAAGATTTTTCTTCTTTGGTTTTGGATATGTATGGGATCAAAGCATTTTCTATCAAGCGCATGGTTTCGGCTCCAATGTTTCTCTTTGTAAGTAAGGTAAAAACCAGGAGGAAATTTGACGTTTGGTACGGATCTTGGTGTTTTCCCGGTATAAATCAGCTGGAAAGGTAGAATGTGAGCATCTAGGGACTTGCAGAGTGTAACAGTTATGGCTCTTTTATCTGTTTCCCCAGCACGAGAAATATGTTTTTCCCATTTAGCAGCCATTGTAATATTCTCATTAGCAACACACTTTGATGGTGTTTTATCTGCATTGATGATGAGTTCATCTCGAATATTGTGTTTGACAGCTATGTCGATAATGTGCGATCTCACTTCAACCCAAAGTGACCTAGTAATTGCTGGTCTTGATGTGGTTACTGCATGGCGTAAATATTTCATCCGGTGATACAATGATCGAGTCCATGATCTTGTTACCTTAAATTCAATGTACTGTAATTTCCAAATTTGTTTGGGTTTGCTCGAATCAAGCCATTCAGCACACCACGAACGACGTGAATATTGATACCAGCACCGGCAAAGCGCAGACTTGTTAACATCGAGCGTAATTTAATAGCAAGTTCTTCCTCTAATAGTAATGATTGACCTCTAGGTTTTCCAATTTTTGGTACCGCGTTTGATGGATCCACATTATTCTGCTGTTGCAAAGACTTGTTGTAGCTTTTTACCCATAGACGTACAGTACTTTCGGTTAAATGTGGAGCTTCTAATGGGATTTTCTTATGGCAACTGTAGCTCCAAAAACTGCTGTATACTTAGCGATTTCTTTTTCGTCTTTTTCTGAATAAATGGGAACTTAAGAATAGAGAAGGGGAAGGAACTAAATAAGTAGGCTGCAAGAACAATAAAGTTAAAACATGGGCCCTACTAGGCATTTTGTTAAGAACTAAATTATTGTTTTCTACTCTTCTATTGTAAACTGGTATACCTGCAAGCAATTTTTTCCTGCTATTGTTTTACAAAGTTTATCAATGTTGGGTACTTATTGCATTGTTTTGAAGCATAATTATGGTATACATCGATATGGTTTTTGTTGCATCTTATTACCGAGGGTATTGCTGAGTAGCACTATAATAAAAAACAATTTTTTATTCTTCTCTTTAAGAGTTTTGTATGAAATGAATAAATGAATAAATAATTGTCATATTTAGGGTAAAATAAAATTGCTCATTAACGTCAGGGCACAATGGAGATTAATATATCTAAGGCTATTTGTATTGATTGGAATAAAATATGTTTTTGCCCTGTCAACTAAGGCTCAATGTCCAATATTTAATGAGATTTATATGTAACCGTTGGAAATGTTTGATAAGAGAAAAAGGTTTTAAAAAGTTTCAATAAGATGACAGGATAATAGGCAGAATTTAAGGATTATGACATACTTTGACAATAAAATATCTTAGAAATTGAACCGTGATACAAGCACTTTTCTGCTGAAAGCACGATGAAACTCCAGTTTGCTACTATCGGCTCAGAACAATTATATAAAGCCTGGAAAGTAGCATAGCTATCTCTTATCTTTTATGAACTTTGTTTTAATTTCCCACTGTGGCTTAACATTTTGATCATTTTCAAGATCCTGTCTGTTCCTAATAGTGAAAATGAGGTCACTCTGGGGGAACAGATTTGGCTTACTAAGTATGAGATCAACCAGCATGCCATCATTAGTTGCTACTAATTCCATAGCTATTATGGGGCAAGGTCATAATATCTACGCTAGGAGAGCAGCAAGAGTTACGGATTACCTTTGCAATACACCACATAAAAAAAAAAATTCAAACAGAAATTCAAGAACAAAAACAAAGAAGGCTACTGGAAGAAAATTAGAGAATTGAGAAGCAAAAGGAAAATCTTTGTCTAGCTAGAAGAAATGAATGAGAAAATAAACCTTTAGATTCTTGTCTCCGTTTTCAAAATTAGAAGCTTTTGAGAAATTCAGTTAGAAAGTACTGAAAAAGATGTATTATATTAATTTTCTAGCTTATTTTTATTCCATATGGTCCCAAATTTTATATTTTCGTTATTATTTAACATTTTTCAATTTTTGATATTTGGAATAATTCTTGTGACATTTTTCAGCTATCCAAGAAATACAACAGTGTAGTTTAAAACTGCTAGATTTGTGAAATACTCGATAAAGATATAAATATACAATATTTGAAAGTGCTACATTTAAATCGACATAATTAAACTTTGCATTACTCTATTTCATATTATGACTGTTTTCAAATATATGTGGAGCCAGTACAATAACTTATTCAATAATTGTTAGCAACTGTCTAATCTAAAACAATTATATTCTACCGGCTCATGTGCCAAGAGATAAAATTAATGTTTTGTAAATTCTTAAAGCTTTCCTCTTCAGATTATATTATTTCTTTTGCACATTCAATACGATTTCTAGTCTAATCAGCTTTTAATTTGACTGAAGTATTATAAGGGAAACTCCAAGGTCAAATAATTGTAAAAACAGAACCTACTTTTAGTTTTCTACCAATAAGAAGTCACTAAGTATGGTTTTAGCAAATTCACCTCTGATATCTTTTCACTGGTTGCACTACAATCATTAGAGAATTTATCTATATCTTAATTTTATTGCCTTTTCTAATATCTTGTCCTGGGTATTGACGGTAAACTGCATCCGGTTGTGGAGTTTCGATGTGAGCGAATGAGGTTACCCTTTGTCACAACAACCTTCAGGTCACCCTTGGGCAAGGTGAAGCACCTGTCAGCCTACCCCGCGACTTTAATGTTCCGGATTGGCATCCGGCGGGGTTACGTCTGATACCCCGGCCTGGGTTACAGTGAAGTCATCGGCAACAGGATGATGGATACAAAAAAGGCGGAGGAGTCTATCACATGACAGACCAAAGGCTTAAGAGTGTTTTGTTCAGGCGGAAGATCCTCACGGACAACGGCTGAGCGATATCAACCATCATCTAATATGGTACTGCGGTGATGGAAAGAATGTTGGGGGCTCTACCATCACTATACATACCTCCAGACTACTTTTTTCGTTATGTCTACCAACACCAAGAATTCACGCCACATCGTCCGTCGCGTCCGCTACCAAGGGACGCGTTTCCCAGTGAACTACCAGGCTGGCAATGACAAGTTGACTACTGAAAGCACTTAACTGAGGAAGTAGCTCAACATTGGAACCTGGAACGTCAAGAAAATGAAAACCCCAAATGGCATGTGATGAAATGGACAGCTGCAATATTCAAATCAAGATCATCTGAGAAACAAACTGGAGTGAAAAGGGAAGTTTTTCAACAGATAATAAAATCGTTTGGTTTTCAAGGAAAGAGGTAAATGAAGGGTATAGCCAGGGTATGGACTTTATTGCAACGCAGGCAGTGATAAGATCCATAATTGGCTACAGTCCAATATGTGACAGAGTAATGCTTATCAAACTCAAGACAAAGCCCCATAATCTTTCTCTTATCATCTCCTATGCTCCAACAAGTGTTGCTTCTGACGAAGAGTTGAATCAATTCTACGAGACCCTACAAGAGACCACTGAATCAATTCCAAACAGAGATTTTTTAATCATGATGGGAGATTTCAATGGAAAAATTTGGAGATCAAATGTGTCTACAGCAACATATGGTAGATACAGCCTGGGACAGAGAAATGAAAATCAAGCTATCAAATCGACTATATTATTATCACAAAAATGTAGAGAACCTGTATAAAAAATGTCAAAAGACACCCAGGAGCAGACTGCAATAGTGACCATCAGCTATTGGTAGCGAACCTTCAAGTCAAATTAGCAAAGTTTCACAAGAAGATAAAAATTCCAACAAGGTTTGACCACAATACCATGAACGATCGATATAGTGTAGCAGTGACAAACAGATTTGAGGGACTTTTTCTGAATGTAGAAGAAAAAACGCCAGGTGAACTATGGTCAGAAGATAAGAAGGCAATACTTACATCTGCAAAAGAAAATATAGCTACAAAGAAGCGAAAGAGGACGCCATGGGTCTCTACCGAGACACCAGTTAAAGTGGAAAAGAGGAGGATGCGTAAACACCTCAAGTTAAGAAGTGAAAGTGATGAGGAAGCCTACAAAAATCAAAATAGGATAGTACAAAGACGTTTGAGGCAAGACAAGGAAAAGTTCATTAACGAGCAATGTGCTCAGATTGAGGGGAATTCCTTCATTAACTCCACCAAAGACTTGTATCAAGGCGTTAAGACCCTAACACGAAAGTTCAAAGCAAACGTTGACACTGTTAAAATAAAGAAGGGCGCATTATCTGCGATGGCGAAAAAGGCCTAGACAGATGGAAAGAAAACTGCCAAAGTTTTCATGTTAAGAACACGAATCTGCCAATTCAGCCAACTGCCTTCAACACAAATATAATGCAGAACGAACTCCCACCACTATAGGCAGAGGTCAGAGAAGCGATTAAAGACTTGAAGTCAGGAAAGAGTCCAGGAGATGCTGAGGTAACTGCAGAGCTGATAAAAAAGGCTGGGAAAGCTGGTGAAATATTTTATCATCAACATTGTACCAAAATAGGGAAAGAAAAGTAATGGCCACAAAATTGGCTAAACTCCGTTTTCATTCCCATACCAAAGAAGGGGGACACTCTGCAATGTTGCAACAACAGAACTATAGCACTGATAATCCACAGTAGCAAAATATCACTTAAAATAATCGACAAAAAAAATCAAACAACACTAGATCAGGAGATCTCAGAAGAACAGGCAGGTTTTCAAAAAAGCAGGGGAACAAGAAACCGAATTCTGAACTTAAAGATGATAACAGAAAAACACCGAGAGAGGAACAAACATCATTTTTCTTCAGACAATTCGAAAGCTTTTGATATGGTTGTACATGATAGGCCATGGGAAGACATGAAAAGGATCGGAATTCCCACTCACTTAGTTCAACTGTTAATGACTCTGTATAATGACCAAAAAGCCAAAGCCCGTACAAAACATGAAGACTCAAAATGGTTTACCATCGAAAAGGGCGTAGGACAAGGTTGCATAATTTCTTCCTATCTTTTCAATATATACTCCAAATAAATCATGAGAGACGAATTAGAGGAATTCGAAGGTGGCCTAAAAGTAAGTGGAAGAGCTTTCGCCAACCTTAGATATGCTGACGACGTAGTGTTGATGGTTCACACCTTAGGTGAATTGCTTGAGTTAACAGAGTAAATAGAAGAATAGAAGTTCGGAAAGTGCTGGATTGTCGTTGAATGGAAAGAAAACGAAAGTATTGAGGATCGTGTTCGGGGAAGTTAACAACAGAGGCAACGTTTTTGTAAACTATCAGCCTATTGAAAATGTGACGCAATCCACCTACCTAGGAGTCCTCATCACGGCTGATTTGGACGATATCCCAGAAATTAAGAAGAGGATTGCTATTACCAAAAACGCATCTTCAGCTGTTACAAAAGGTTGGAAAGATAGATCGATATCTACCGAGACAAAAATGAGGCTACTCAATCCATTGATCTTTCCAATTGCGACATGGCAGCGAGACCTGAATCTTGACAAAAGGTGATAGGAGACGAATAGAAAGCTTTGAAATCTGGTGCTACAGAAGAGCCCTGAGGATCAGTTGGATGGAGAGGATAAGGAATGTGGAGATTGTGCGAAGAACTACATGCTACAAGAGACTACTACCAACTTTAGTGGAACTGAGACTCTCGTATTTTGGACACGTCCTTAGGAGCGAAACCTTGAAAAGAGAGCTACTAATGGGAATGGGAGTAGTTTTAGGTACAAGGAGAAGAGGTAGGCCAAGGACCAGATTTATGGACAATGTGAAAGAGGAATCCAGACTCACTCTGGTCGAAGCATTTAGAGCAGCACAGAATCAAGTCAACTGGAGAGCCATGACGAGAGAAGACAGGTTAGTTCATTCATAAACTTCCCGTACTCGAAGCTGATTATTTCTAATATTGCTATTAACCTTTTAAAGTTGTCAACTTTTAACTGTTTCAATTAACAAATTTGGGGAGGAGCCGTGGCTTAATGGTTAGTGCAACTGCATAGTAACCAAGAGTTCCGGGTTCAATTCCCTGAGCTGTCGAGGAAAATTTGGAACTTTTCAAAGAAAATAAAAGCCATTGGTTGGTGTCAGGAAGGGCATCCGCCCAAGAAATTCCTCATTGCTAAATCAAAGTCCCTCTGAAGGGCACCGTCTGAGGCCCAATTGCTGGGGAGAAATAACGTTAAAACTAAAAAAAAAAAAAAAGTTAATAAACGTTGGCTGATGAAATTGAAAGTGCCAACGAAGTGTTAAAAAAAAATCAATCAATATTTCGATTTGTTAACTTTTCCCTTATTATATATATATATATATATATATATATATATATATATATATATATATATATATATATATATATATATATATATATATATATATATATATATATATATATATNACTGCAAACAAGTTGCTAAGTGACAATTTATTGCCATGCAACAAAAATTTATAAAAGACAATTGTTACTGTAGAGCTGTGACGTGAACCAAAAGAATTATATTTTCAATGAAAACACACTTCTCAACGGACACAAGGCACGTGAAATAAAAAATGACGTGGCAGTGACAGAAAGAGAGAAAAATGTTCTAAAAACTACCAGTCTCCGATTTTAAATTTCTGTACCCGTTTAGTACTAAACGGGTTCTTAAACTTCTGATGAGTCTAGACCCCATGAATTATCCAATTTGGTCCGATACCCCTTCATTTGACTGTTGAAATAATCATCAGCATTCCTTATATTAGTTGCCAGTATGACTGCCAAACATACCAACATACATAACACAGACTTTTACTAATCTAGTGACTTAATTGCTGTTGTTTTTGTGCAATCATAGAATGGAATCGGGGCACAGTTATTTACAAAGCTACTCGTATATCATCTGACATATCAAGTCGATTTCTCCACTTTGATTTCAGATTTACTAATGCAGAGAATTCTGTTTCACATAGATATGTAGTTGTGAAAAGAACCAAACATTCATTGCCCTTATTCCCAAGCTTAGGTAAGCTAGGATTTGCTCACACCAAAACTGCTTGACATCCATTCCAGCCATTGCGAAATTGGCCTTCATTCTTAGGTCTTCTTGAAAGTCAATGAAATCATCCGTCGCTGGATCGTTTTCAGGCAATCTCGATATTTCAAACGAGAAAGGGTTTTGTACCCAAACGGATTTCATGCTAAGATAATCAATATCCGAAAATTAACACTCAATATTTGTACGTAGAACTTGCAAGTGATCATTGACTTCTTGAAGTATTTCAAAAGATGGTATTTTACCATCTGCAATAAGAATATTGTCAGGGATTGAACAGTTTGCCAGATTTCCGCTTTCAACACGGGGACCCAAGATCGGCAATTTTCTTTGTAAATGGGACAACATTTCCCCTGGCTTGGACAATCTCAACATCCCTCCCCTGCATTGATATGTTCAAATCATTGAGGAGACTGCAAATATCAGCCAAATATCCCAGGCTAACAATAAACTGTTTGTCTTCAAAATGATCGGCCAGGGGGTATTGTTGATACTTGAGGAATTCGAGGATTTCATTCTGAAGTTCCACTACACACGATAGAACACGGACACGACTCAGCCAACGTACCTCCGTGTGGTACTGTAACACACTGTGTTCAGTTCCTGTGTTCAGAACTTCATCACAGAATTTTTAAAATAATCGATGCTGCAATGCACGTCCAAGAAAAAAGTTGCCTATTCCCATAACTATCCCCATAAATTCTTTTGACAATGTTTTGAATACCAGAGCTTGGTGATGTAGAACACAGTGTGTGGTGAGCACAAGTGGAGCTTTTACTTTGATCATAGCAACGAATCCAGATTTTGTGCCAATCATGGCAGGAGCTCCATCCGTACAAATAGACGCAATCAAATCCCATGCCAACTCATGGCGATCAAAGAACGATTGGACCAGCTGGAATACGTCAATTGCTTTAGTTGTTGTTTCGAGTCGTTCACAGAATAAAAACTCTTCCTTGATGTTCTTTTCATGTACAAAGCTTATAAATAATAGCAATTGACTGTTATTTGAAACATCAGTTGATTCGTCGATCAGCATGCTGATTTTCGCAGGACTTTATCTGATCTCGCTGACAACTTGGGCTATTTTGTCCTGACTTGTGTCTTTAACTCTCTGGTGTATGGCGTCGTTGGACAAAGGCACCTGACTTAATTTCTTCGCGGTATCCTCTCTGAGCACGATTTTTGCCATCTCCAGTGCACAAGGTTTCATGAGGGTCTCCCCAATCATGTGCGGTTTCTTTGCTTTACAATCATGTACGAAACTTTGTAGGAGGATTCCAAAAGAGGTTTTTCATCCCTCAGTCCTGATGGCTTCAAATGTCCATTGCTCAGTACCGAATCACAAATCATACACTAGGGTTTTTTAGTTTCATCTCGTTCTCTCATAAAGGTGAAGCCAAAACCAACATATGAATCATCCCACTTCCGCTTTTTGACAGACGACATTTGTAGAAAATTAGTTGAAGGCAAATATAAAAACAAAAAAAAGTACTGTGCACACAATGGTAGTCAAATACAGATTGAATACATTAACAATAAACACGCTTGTAAATACATGCTTGTTCATTAAATACACACGTATTTATACCCCTGTCATCTGGTTCACATACCCCCAAGGGTTATGTATACCCCAGGTTAAGAACCCCTGACTTAGGTGAAAGCAAAGATCGTGTGTTCTGAACTGGCAAGAAGAAATAAAAGAACATTGATAACGATTAAGGGTGTAAAATTTGAGGTAAATGAGTAAGAGTATGTAAGAAGATTGTTAATATCTGAGAAAAAGATAAATTAGAATGTTGACCAGAAATTACAGCAGGATGGAATAGACTTTAAAAATACAACATCTTGTTACAGTAAAGGTGAGTACCTCAGTGTTTTAAAAGAGTATCATAGGTATTGTTATTCTACCCGAAAGATGACATACAGTGCATATATATATATACATATATACAGAGAGATAGATAGATAGAGATAGATAGAGATAGATAGATCGATAGAGAGAGAGAGAGAGAGAGAGAGAGAGGGAGAGAGAGAGAGAGAGAGAGAGAGAGAGAGAGAGAGAGAGAGAGAGAGAGAGAAACAAATCTTATATGTTTTATTAATTTTAGATCGTAAATATTGAACCCAGGCAAAAAAGGTTCAGTCATTCTTTGATAATAAAACATAATACAGTTTAACATTTTTAAAGTCATTTAGGTGGCAGTGTATGCTTACTCCCAATCGGGGCTTCCTATGTCTCAAATGTAGAATGTCTTAATATCGACTTTTCTTTCACCATGTCTTTTCTCCTATGCTTTTGCTGGTATAAATGAAATAAAATTTCCATCGGATATGAACATTTTATGGAGTAATTTAGGCCACTCCAAACATACCATTCAGATCACGAAAACTAAGCCTTACCTGAATAATAATAACTGTATTGTACTTTTTTGGTAAATCACCATTTACCAAAATCTTGGTAACCACCACTCCCCCTCTCTTACTCAGGTGCAGAGAACTAGACTCCCTTTGCTTTTTTATAGCCTTATCCCTGTTTTCCCTTGCCTCCTTTTGGCAAAGATATTTTTATTTTTTTTATTTTTCTCAATATGACCAATATTATTTCAAATCAGTAACAGTTGTTAAATTCAGCAAATTATTTTCTTATTTTTAAATAGTTAACTAATGATTATCATCATCAGATCAATAAAGAACAAAGTAATGACTATCATGATTATCAGAAATGTGTTATCTCAGCATTAGCATTTTAAACGATAATTCACATATTTAATCCTCGAAAGACATTCTAAAGGGTTTATATTTGTGTTATCTAATGGATATAAAATTTTCTTTTGTGAATGTACATTGCTACTCATCTCCTACAGGAAAGTAGAACAAAAAATGTAAAGTTTGTTTGTTTATTAATATTTGCACATACTAACCTGCTATATGATTGTACAAATATCTTTCTATCTTTGAACAGAAAAAGCACTTTATCTTAACTTTGTATTAGTAGTGCAACTTAAAGATGTAATTAAATAAATTAGCTAAAAAATCCAAAGGAAATCGCTTAAATTTTTTTTATCATGTACCT
This sequence comes from Morbakka virulenta, assembly GCA_003991215.1. Lineage (NCBI taxonomy): Eukaryota > Metazoa > Cnidaria > Cubozoa > Carybdeida > Carukiidae > Morbakka > Morbakka virulenta. The sequence goes on along the minus strand of RDPX01000115.1, from coordinate 1,058,760 downwards.
GTTAATTGCTTCCAGTTTAGTGATTATTTGTTAATCTGGCTGTGTTCTTCACAGAAAGCCAATTACTTTTCTCACCTGTTCAAGAACTTGACGATTTTAGCAACAGGAAGGGAAAAAATCAAAAAAAAACATAAGCATTTTATGAAAAGTTCTCTCATGTAATTTCAGAACGTAGTGGACGAATTTTGGTATGAAATTTTTCTGTGTAATAAAAAGTAGAAGAAAATGAACGTCTGTATGTGACAGGTGGAAAGTGTCATCAGCAATTTGATAAAATATCTAAAAACTAAAGCAAAGTCATTTAGTGTTTGTTACAATCAACAAATTATTGACTGTTTTGTTTCATACTGTTCTCATCATCATCGTGCCGTATCTCAGCAATCAGTTTCATTCCGTCTAGGTCCGGTCTTCTGCTGGAGGTCTTCAGGTGTGTCTCCTGGAGACACACAATGTCGTAATCTTGTGTTGTCTGGGATAGTAGTTTTGCCTTCACGTCTGTGTATCCTTTAATGTTGAAGGAGGCAACAGCCAGAGCCGGTTCTGACAAGAACGCGTATTGATGACTTTGGTGTGGAGGCATTTGGAGGTTGGAGGGTAGTATCACAGAGGGATGAGATCTGTAAGTGATAACATGTCGAGAGTGTTGCAGAAATTGGTCTACTGAGGTTGGTGACCTCAGCGTTTCTCAGGATGCGTCACGAGGAGACTTTCTGCATGCATCCCACTGTTCCCATCATACCTTAAGAGAAGTTTGAATCAGAAAGGATAGCTCAAGAAAATAAGAGGATTGCAGAATCATACAGCTCTAAGAAAACAGCTGCTTTAACAAATATATAACAATAAATAAAATATTATATATATATATATATATA
>RDPX01000115.1:1045722-1056199 GCA_003991215.1 Morbakka virulenta | reverse complement strand
AATCTTAAGACATGTCCTGCTAGCTTCCACCGTCTCTTTTCTACAATCTTGTGCAACGGTTCTTGTTCTGTTCTTCTATATATCTCCTCATTGGTGATCATATCCCTCCATGTGACACCTAGGATTCTCCTCAGATACCGCGTGTGGAACGAATCTAGCTTTCTCTCTAGCTTCTTAGTTGTTTTCCATGTTTCACTAGCGTATAATGCTGTAGAGACAACTATGGCCATGTATAGTTTGATCTTTGTTTTCATGTTGATTTGTCGTGATTTCCAGATATGGCTTATTGTTCTGAAGGTTGCACCGGCTTTACCTAGTCTGGCATTTAAGTCTGTTTCTACTTCACCTGACTCGGTCAAATAACTCCCAAGATACGGAAACTTTTCTACTTCTTCTGAAGAGAAAATGAATTATTTTGTTCCATATTATATTCAACATAATAAGAGAAATTGGAATGGAATCATCGAAGCGAAAATACAAAACAACTACAACTAAACTGTATCATCTACGATATAGTCCTATTATCATTAATGTAAAACTAAATGATAATTATACAAATAAAATAGAGAACTATTTACTATGACCAAAGCCTGATTCACTTATACGTGTCAAGAATAACTTGGAGCATTGGTAATTTCTGTCCCATGCGGCTGCACGATAAAGCAATAACAACCAAATCAATTGCAGGCAATCGACATTGTAATTACAGTAAACACGCTCCAAATTACCAGGATATTGAAGGATTGGTTTGCGTAGACTGTACGCACATATAGATACAGAATCCAACGAAACGGTAGTAAATTGACTAATAATTACAGTTTAGCAAACTACATGAAAATCACTACGAAATCCAGGTTACGGAACTCCGCTGTGGTGACACGATCTGTCGTTACTAAGATACCCCGTGCTTGAAAGCAATACGGCGAATAAGACTTACAAATTCTTAACAATAAAATAACTAAAGAAATAATTGATAGATTCTAGGCTTTCACTGAATAAAATAACTCTAGTAACAAATAGTACAACCCTACGCATGGACAAATACAGGCTAATAATATAGAGGCCTGCAGTAGAAAATACTCTTACATGCCTCTGTCAGACGAAGTCTTGTTTCCTTGGGAGATATCTCTTGGTCTTTCATTGATGGAACCCCTGGTAAACAGTGGGCCCATTTTTGTCTTTCACAGATATCCATCTATGAAAGACCCGAGCGGAAGGAGCAGATCAGGAAAAAGTGGGACAGAAAGCGTGCAAGACACCATAAAATGCAAGACATACGGGTCGCCCCTCCAGAACCCTCCGTGGGAAGGTCGTTCCTCTTGGGTTGATCATCAGCCAAAGCTCAAGCACCTCAAGACCACCTGTCCTGTGTGGTAGGGCCCTATAGCCGTAGACCCGACCAAGACGAGAACAGATACTACACTTGATATTAGCCAAAAGGCCAAGAAGCGATATCTCTAACGTCTAAGGAGATATCTCTAACGTCTTACTTTACCCAACCTCAAACATCACTGAAGACTCAGGAGAAAAACTCCAATGTTTATAGTAACTGAGCGACGTTTTTAGATTCTCGCACTTAGTTGACAACTATGCTATTTTCCGGATCTCAGTGTCAAACGGACATAAAAATGTGCCAACTGTCCACTGAATCAGACAATTGTCGCCTGAAGAAACAGGTAATGTTGCGGTTTCCACAATACAAACTCTTATCACACCTGTCTGTGCACATCTGCTTGCACAGTATTTCCTGTCGCATTCTTATGTCAAAAATATTACCACACGATCACGAGCAAATAAAAACTTGGATAATATTATACAAAAATTAGTGTCCTGTGGCTTCTAGCATCCGAGTGAGCGTCTCACACACAGGTTCTATCTCGAGTTGATCTTCCAAGCAACCACACCCTGCGGAGGAGAGCACAAGTCAGATGGGCTGGCTACCTTGTTCGGATGCCAGACACATGCCTCCCCAAGAAACTGCAAAGTGGCGAACTGGTAGAAGGCAAGCGCTCACTGGGTGGACAGAAAAATCGCTTCAAGGACACGTTTAAAGTCTCTCTAAAGAGCTTCGGAATCAACCCCAACACCTGGGAGACAGTAGCACTCAATCGCCCAGCATGGAAAAGCTACACCAGCAAAGGTATTGCCACCTATGAGCAGAACAGTATCGCTGAGGCCCAAAAGAAAACTTGAGCTGCGCAAGTCAAGAGCCTACTCTTTGACCTCAGCTCCAGCAGACCACCTGAGCCCCACCTGCAACAGAGCCTTCCGAACATGCATCGGACTGATCATCCACGGCCGGACACACCGTACCCAGTCTTCCTCCTCCTTGTGATGTTCTTGGTCATTGTCCACAATGAAGGACGAACACCAACAACATGGTACAGTTATCTGAAGAAGTGGTCGAGTTTTCAAACGTTGGACGTTGGATTAATTACTGGAATAGATACTTCAGGTCTAGACGTGACCCAATACTTAGATCAGGGGAAAAAATTTGTTTCATTTCATTTTTGGGTTCTTAATTTGAAAGCAGTCTGGTAATCTCATGATAAGTGGGGACGTCTTCCGTTTCAATGAATTTAAGTCTCATTAGTAAGCTTACACATGGAGGTTAGCAATTCTAAAAGAGGTGTGGAACGTATGTGTAGTCAAGCATTGAATACTTAAGAAAACAAACTGTTTGTGCTTGTTATACATGTATGTATATATATATATATATATATATATATATATATATATATATATATNCCTACTCTTTGACCTCAGCTCCAGCAGACCACCTGAGCCCCACCTGCAACAGAGCCTTCCGAACATGCATCGGACTGATCATCCACGGCCGGACACACCGTACCCAGTCTTCCTCCTCCTTGTGATGTTCTTGGTCATTGTCCACAATGAAGGACGAACACCAACAACATGGTACAGTTATCTGAAGAAGTGGTCGAGTTTTCAAACGTTGGACGTTGGATTAATTACTGGAATAGATACTTCAGGTCTAGACGTGATCCAATACTTAGATCAGGGGAAAAAATTTGTTTCATTTCATTTTTGGGTTCTTAATTTGAAAGAAGTCTGGTAATCTCATGATAAGTGGGGACGTCTTCCGTTTCAATGAATTTAAGTCTCATTAGTAAGCTTACACATGGAGGTTAGCAATTCTAAAAGAGGTGTGGAACGTATGTGTAGTCAAGCATTGAATACTTAAGAAAACAAACTGTTTGTGCTTGTTATACATGTATGTATATATATATAAGATAAGATAAAATACGAAAAGTAAGAACCATGATTGCAACTAATAGTTTCATGATATTTCAATCATCAGGCAATTATGCTACAAATACTGTACATGCTTTTTGTAAACAAATAAAGTAGGCGGCTTTTTATTTTTTATCTTATATTGCTCTGCTATATGCATTGAGCACTTTTTGATACGAATACATATATAAATCTCAACAACAAAGACACTTTTCAATATATATCTATATTTATCTATATATATCTATATTTCAATATATATATATATATATATATATATATATTCAAACACATTGAAATGTTTACAGCTGAACTATTGTGGTCTTAATATGACAACATTTTTATTAGATTAAACTGAATTTACTCTTTCACTTTATGTTGTTTTTAACACTTGGCATTGTTGACGGTGCCCTTGCGGTGATTTGAGCACTGTAACAATCACTTTCTTATGCTTTTGGGTATGTGCATGGTAAGCACTTCCTTACACTCTTGTCGTAATGGCAATAGATCAAGTCTTTGTTATGAATGAAAAATATAGATGTTTCCAACTGCGCTAATTAACAGCTAAATACATCTTTCTCTAATTTCTTGAGATAGTGGGCAACGTCCGTTACAATTAGCCTGATACTCTCAAAAATATGTTCCAAGTACCCTTATTTGAGGAACCCAATAAAAATTCAAGGAAATATATTTTATTTAGGTGAAAAAGGTAGATACTGTTTACCACTTCAGTGTTTCATTTAACCTGCAAAGTCATTCTGAGGTTCTGTTTTTATTGCACCTTACAAAAATTACTGAAAATCCTTTAATTAAACCGTTATGAAACAAACCGGAGTTGCATTGAAAAGAAGACATAAAAAAAGATACTGCTGATCTCAGGAGATAAAGAAACAACAAGAATCGTTTAAAAATGATAATATTCCAACCAGGAAAACCAAATTGCCTTCCAAGAAAATCCAATTAGGCTTGAAAGGTAAAGCTGTCGCCAACTTTATCAAAATTGATCCACGTTTCCTGTTCTGAATCATTCTAAATTACACAGCTTTCCTATAGATAAGTTATTATTAGACAAGCAGTATCACAGCAATAAAAACTTTTTCCTCAGCCAAGATCTTGTAAGATCCAAATTAGTACAATTAAAATTACACTTTGAGTAAAAAGAAAGAAGAAACCGCAATACAACTAAATATTTTCTGTTCCAAGTTTAAAAAGATTTAAAAATTCATTTTTCTTTTCATTTTAACAAGAATGATTACTTCATTAGCACACAGTTCTCCTCTATTCGTCTTCTTTTTCAGTCAAAAAATGAACTTTTTCGATCTTAAATGAGAAAAATCTTTCTTGACATTTGGCCAAGCCAAGGAAGGAACTATTTTTCCCATCATGGGTATCATTCTACTGAGTTGAACTTGTTTTCGAAGAATTTACAATTCAATGAATTGTAAGGAAAAAGAATGCAATGAAAAAAGTCAAATGGGAAGAGTAACCCTCTACCCCTAAGAGGTTTCAATGCATTGATTTAGGTGAAAGATCCCCTCCCCCCAAAAATGAATTGTGTAGCTGACTAGGGACAAAATACAGGGGGGGGATTAGTTTACAAAATGTGAAATTAGATTACTAGATTGGATAGACGCTCTCATCTATTAAAGTTTCTTTGTGAAGATTACTAGTGAATATTATTATCAATTACCCTGGTATAAAATGTACTTTTGTACAATAATTTTATCGTGAATTATAATGTTTGTAATTAATTTGTACTTTTCCAAGACTTTTACAATGTATATGTTTATTTTAGGACGACCCCTTTCAAAAGAGAAATAAATAATATATATATATATATATATATATATATATATATATATATATATATATATATATTTAATTATAAATTTAAATAAAATTATATATGTGAGTATGTATGTATATATATATATATATATATATATAAGTATATAATTATATTTGTGTGTATGTGTGTATGTGTGTGTGTGTGTGTGTGTGTGTGTGTGTGTGTGTGTGTGAGTATAAAGGTGGCTCTTTAAATTCATGCAAGGTTTCGTCTGATCGATGGACCAGAACTCTATGATAAAGTTTACACAAGGAAGTGTAAATGTTTTTTCTCTCTGTGTATAGTTAGTCATTTAATTATTGGAATTAGAAAGGAGTAAGAATAAGTATTATTTAAGTTGTCGAGATATATTTATATATTTGTCATTATATTATGTGAATATAATATTTCCATTTTATCTTTTTGGGCTCATATTTGCATTCGAGAAATATCTGATTCTTATGTTGTTTATTTTGACTTAACCTAAAGTTAGATCATGTGAAGTTTTCTTGTCGTTCCTCTGTCAACAATATAATCACAAACAAAATAAAGTTTGTGCCTCAATTAATTTGTGATTTAAATTTATAATATTTATCTTCATTGACGTCTTTTGAGTTGGTCATAGGGCTAAAGAATGAGAACGTATTTGATATTTATTTCACAGGGAATTTACAAGTATATTTCCTCTATTGCACAGCAGGAGAATTTTGTGGGTTTTCTCTGTTTTTGCCAACCAAAGCACAAATTCTCCAAAACAGGAAATAAAAGTTTGGATCAATTTCCCTTTACGGGCAAGAGCTGATAGAACTCACTTTGAAAATAAACAATAAAGTGAGATAGTCCTTAATCTGAGAATCTTATGAAAGTAAACTTTATTATCTCCAATGTAACTTGAAAGATAGCAGACGAAATTACAGAATATTTATTGCTACACAATTTACAAAAAAGACGATACAGTAAACAGGTAATTTTTTGATATATCGTTGGTACTAAGATCGACTTCCCTTGCAATGATGGTGGTCTTGTCTGAGTTTCCAAGGTGAGCATTGCTGAAGATCGTTAGGTTCAGCGATACACTTTGATACTTTCATAAATCAGAGTTAGTCTGTCGTTCTACAAAACCAATATTTAAAAAAATATATAAAAAAGGTACGTTGAAAGCAGAAAATATCTGTTGTTCGATAATCAACATCAGCAACTTGGACAAAAAAATCAATGAAAGATGTTATTTTTAAAATAATTTTATGTAGTAACAATACTAACACTTTTAGTTAATGAATAAAGAAGAAAAAGAAGATGCCAAGGAAGAGGACAAAGAAATCTACGAAAGTGAAGAGGAATCGGATTAAAATTCATTAACTCTAAGAGTGTTAGCACTTTTACAGTTAATGAATTTTAATCTGACTCCTCTTCACTTTCTTAGATTTCTTTATCCTCTTCCTTGGCATCTTCGATACTTGTTGTCTACCCCCCCCCCCTTCACCTAAGATTAGTCAAAGTTGTCATCTTTTGAGTTAATCGCAAAGACTGTGTCTAGACATGTCTACACTATTTACATAAATAGTTTTCGGTATTGAAGGAGTAGTGAATATTAGTGCAGCTTGGTAAAGTGAAGATGAATTTGTTTACTCTATCAAATATTAAATATTAAATATTAAGTAAGGCGGCGCATTGCAATGGCAAAGACTGCAATGGTTTCACTAATCAATATCTGGAAAGACAGATCCATCACACAACGTACAAAAAAAAGACTGCTACAAGCATTGGTATTCCACTGCTACAAGAAGAAAATCGCTTCTTTTGAACTATGGTGCTACCGTAGACTTCTTCGAGTAAGTTGGATGGACAGATGTACGAACGATTGGGTTCTGGGGAAAATCGGACCATGCCGGAGACTGATCAACATTATCAACGACCGTAAACTGCGATTTTTGGGACACGTGGCCAAAACAGACAGCCTGATGAAAGATTTGCTCTTTTGTACAATCCCTAGGAAAAGAGGACGCGGGAGACCGAAGACAAGAATGTCAGATAATGTGAAGGGCATCGCAAACATAAGCATGGTAGAGTTGCTCCGACTGGCGCAGACCCGGGATCTATGGCGTCGATTCGTAAAGAGTGCCACGGTTGATCAGCAATGACCATCCCGTCAAAGAGAGATCAAATATTGTCCACGACAAAACGCCCAGTGTTATGTTTTTGCAACAGAGAGGAATTCTGCACGATCCCAGAATTTGTGTAAATGGTCATGGTATGACACTACAATTAAGGGATAAAGACGACAGATGGAGGTGCCGCTCACTAGACTGTCGAACGGAATTTCCCTTACGAAAGGATACTTGGTTGGAAGGCTCAAAACTACCTCACAGAGACATAATTTTATTTATATACTGCTGGTCTAAAGAATATACAATATAAGAATATCAGAATTTAGCGAAGGAAGAACTTGGGATAGGAAAGAACTCCACGATTGATTTCAACAACTATCTACGAGAGGTGTGTGCATCGGACCTTCGTGCTAATCCCATGGCTATTGGTGGTCCAAATATGACAGTGGAAATAAAGGAATCACTTTTTTCAGAAGGAAGAACAATCAAGGACGTTTGTTGGCCCAACAGTGGGTTTTTGGTGGATGGTGTCGAGAGGCTAACGAGTGCTTCATGCAGCAACTTTACTCCCGGTTATTCAAGCATCAATACATCCAGGAACCACCATTACATCTTATCTCTGGAGAGCATACGGTGGCATAGCAGCGATGCAGGGTATGGGGTTCAACCACCTGACCGTGAATCACAGTATGAATTTCGTTGATCGGCAAACTGGAAAACAAAGCATAGAAAGATCATGGAAATCAGCGAAAGAGCGTAATAAAAGATATAACGGAACGCACCGTCACATGTAAAATTTATATTTGTGCGAGTGAATGTGGAAACAAAGGCATCAGAATATTGGCTTATTTGACCATATTTTGGAAAATATTGCAGCATATTGGCCACCTTAGTAGTTTTAATGAAAATTGTTTTCAAGGTGTAGAATCTCTTGACTCAGTCCTCGCCGAACTATTTATGTAAATAGTCTAGACATGTCTACTCACAGTCCTCGCGTTGACCTCAAAAGGTGACGAGTTTGACTAATCTTTGGAGGAGAGGTGGGTAGACAATAAGTTCCTGGTCTTCTTGTCTTTCTTGCTTTTTTATTTTCTTTGTTGTTTGAGTAGTTGATTTCTGATTGTTCAAGTAACTCATTGGAAGAGCTCGACTTCTTATCGTTTCTCTTAATTAAGAATTTAAAACATCTAGATTACCATCCCATTCAACAGAATCACATTATTTGAAGCCATTAACAATCATATTATTTGAAGCCATTTTCCATGCCTCTTGAACCCACTTTGCCATCGTTTCATAAGAGGCTCTTTTTCTCTTTCTCAACCTTGTACACTACACCTCACAACAATCCATCTAACTGCTCTTTAAAAGATTTACTAATGTGGGTAGCTAATAATTGAAGTAGTGGTGTCATTCCATCTTAATAAACATAGTATCTGTCTCAAGATTTGAAAAAGCTGTACCAACTTCATCGCCTATTTGTGATTTTTAACTATCCATAATAAGCAAACAAATCGTGGTATTTATATATCATCATATTCCTTGTAACTGGTCATTCTTTTGATCCCTTAACTGTCATTCCCAGAGAATAGGTTTTATTTAGAGCTTATTCAAAATGTTCATTGGTGGAAGCTAAAAAAAGCCTTACTTGAGTCCTCTTGCATCTGAATTTTGATTATTAACACAACAGAAAATCTTTGCTTCTCATGAGCACTTGTAATTTTAAGAGTTTAAATGCTAATAAAAAGAGTAGGTTGTAGATCTTGGTATTTCGAAATAACCTCGGGTTTCATACATGTTTAATATCAGTTCATATTCTCCGAAGCGATCTTTCATCTAAGCAGGAAAACAGTCACGATGAGAAACGTTGGCTTTTTCTTCGTCGAATGTTCTTTTATATACAGAACACGTTTTAGATGTTGCTGAAATATTTTGATTGTTTATGTTAAATAGTGTTTTCATGAGGGGTAGATTTTTGTGACTTAATTTGATCACAAAAGAAATCTTATAATGTGCCCAGTACTTTTCAATTTTTAATTATATTATTTACGAAATTTACACAGGATAACCAATTCAAAAATTTTAGAAATATATACATATTTACAAAAACTTCTGTTGTCAAATGGGTCCTGTTTTAAGCGTAAAAGGAAAATGACAAAAACGTATCTGAGAAATCCGATTTACTCACAGATTCGAAATCTGAAAAATTTAAAACCTCGATCGATCCACTGAAGTTTAACTTGGAAGATTGTATGTGATATGCTAAACCCGCCTGAGAGTTTGGACTGTTGTTGTTTCAATTTCACTTAGCTATTCGAACGTCGGCAACGTTCGAATAAATTCGTTAAATAATATTCTAATATTGTTGCTTCTATTCATATTTATTTTCGTTGTATTAAAATTGTTACAGAAATGTAATAATTGAATATTAAACTTGTATAATTTGTAACTCACGGTAAGAAATACCGGAAACGCACTGTGCAGTATTATTTAGTATAATTTAAATATTAAAAGTCTTATGACTGGTTACCATGTGTAAAAAGAAATTTGAGAGAAAATGGTTTGGTGGCCCAATGTAAATAATTTCTAAAAGGACGAGGTATATTTATCTGGAAAAGGCAAAATGTAAAGTGAAAGATAATTGATAATTGAAAGAGAAAGAAATACTTGATAAAATGTATGAAAAAAGAAAAAAATACAATACATCAGAATTTATTTGATAAAAAGTCCAAGTAAGAAAAGTAAGCCTTTGCGCTAAAATGGCTTCAGAGCCTTACCGAGAATAAAAGATTAAATATTTTTACTACTTCTACTATTTCCACAACTACTATTACTACTACAACTACTACTATTATTACTACTTTTACTACTGTTACTACTGCTACTCTTACTACTACTACTACTACTACTACTACTTTTACTACTACTTTTACTACTACTTTTACTACTACTATTACTACTACTACTACTACTACTAGTAGTACTATTACCACCACCACCACTACTACTACTTCTACTACTATTACTATTACTACTACTACTACTACTACTACTACTGCTACTACTGCTACTAGTACTACTAATTCTTTTACTGCTTTTACTACTGCTACTAGTACTACTACTTCTTTTACTACTTTTACTACTGCTACTATTACTACTACTACTTTTACTACTGTTACTATTGCTACTATTACTGCTACTACTATTAATACTACTATTACTACTACTTTTACTACTGTTACTACTGCTTCTACTACTACTACTACTACTACTACTACTACTACTACTA
>RDPX01000115.1:1006543-1019263 GCA_003991215.1 Morbakka virulenta | reverse complement strand
AAAACAAAACGTTTACTTAGTATATTTAAACTCAAGACAATACACAGGATTAGTCTTTTTTCCCACTGTTTCTCTTATTTACAGTAAAAGCTTTAAAAGAATATAAAGGCTTATATTAAAAATAGCGTGACTTGTAGTTTTGACAAAAACAGCAGTGAATTAAAGGGATTTTCTTCAAAAGAAAAGATCTTGGCCAGGATTTATTTTGGAGGGCCGCCGGATTAGCTATTAATTTTTCATTCCGCACTTTAACACTTTTCAGATTTTTCCCCTGGATATCCACCTATTGGAAACTTTTTTTTTACACAAGGAAGAAGCTGTTTTTCATCCCATTTTAATCCATGCTGTTAAAAGAACTAAGTATAAATTGATTTAGGTAGGTTATAGCACTTGTCAATACAGCAGCAAACAATGAATTCTCATTGGTTTGAAATACGGTATGGCAGCATTATCTAGAAGTTAATACAACATATTCATTGGAAATTTCTTATTACCATTTCATAATAAGCCTATTTTTACACTGTCATTGGTTCGAATCCACTCGGTGCAAGATGGTGAAATTGGCTTGAACCAGAGTCTTCTATAAAGACACTTGCACTTGTTATTTTAGATATTTTCATTAGAATCTAATTGAAAAATATACAAATGAAATCCTTATAACATAGATTTGCATTGGGTTAGATTATTAAAAGAATTGACACCGAGGGAAAACAAAAATACCTGGGAGTTCTAGAGACTGACACCATTAAGGACAGGTAAATGAATAAGAACTTTAAAGCTGAAAATGTATGGACAATTAGAAATAAACTAAAGTCTCAAATGAAAAAGAAAATTGTTTTCAGTGCTATCAACTTCCGGTCTGTGTCTCTCATCAAGTTTTATGTAAGGACAATTAAGTGAAATATAGCTGAACCGAAAGAGCTTGATTGGAAAAGCGAAAATCTTTGACTATCATAACATATTCCATAAACGAGGCGAAGTTGACAGAGTACCTTGAAAGATCTGAAGGTAATAAAGGCATGATTAGTGTTGAAGACTGTGATCTTATTGAAAAGAACTGTTTACAGAAGTATGTCTCTTAAAGCAAAGAATCAATGCTGAAAGCTATGATGAAGGAGAAAGTAATGGATCAGAGTAAACCAAAGATTGATATTATGCAAGAGCAAAAGACAACTTGAACAATAAAGAACTGCATAGAATTTTCTTTGAAAACACTGAGTTTAGAGACAAAAAATCACGGAACTTGATAAGGAATTGAAACCTTAAGAAAGCAACCGAGAGAATGATTATGGCTGCCCAGGAGTAGGCTTTGAGAAGCAAATTGATTCATTGTTACGTTGACAAAGTAGAAACCAGCCCCTGTTGTAGACTTTGTAGGGAAAGTGAGTAACTGTTGCACATATAGTATCAGAATGTTCACAGCTGGGGCAGAGAAAATACAAAAAATGGAGGCATGTTTTTGTTGCCAAAATTATGACCTGGGAACTATGCAAACGTAATAATTTGATCCATTGTGAAAAGTGGTATGAGCATACCCAAGAACGATTGACAGCGAACGATCAGGTAAAGATACTTTGGGATTTTGAACTGCAAACTGGTAAAGAACTGAAACAAAATAAGCATGAAATTCTAATTTTCAACAAATAAACAAGATCCTGTTCAATCATTGACGTTACCTCCGCATTTCACACAAATGTTCAGATGAAAGGGAATGTAAAACTCACCAACTATCATGGATTGATATAGGAAGTGATGAGAATCTGGGATTACAATAACACCAAAGTTGCCCCAATCATCACTGGAATCTTTGGTACCATTTCAAAGAATTTGAAGGGCTGGCTCAATAACATCAACCCAAATATTTATTTGGGAACACTACAGGAAGCATGCCTACTAGGAATGGTAAAAGTACCTCTCTATGTGTAGACTATCTAAGGCTTGATATTTGTCGTTAATAGCAGCAAGCTGTGATGTAAACTTAACGTAATAAAAATAATAATAACAATTTAGTATCTCAGCCATAAACTCTAGGGCAGTCTCAGTTGTGGGGTATGGGGCGGTTGTTATAAAATGATTTAAGAGAGAACGTAAAAAATTGAAAAGTCCCTTAAAGTCCTCACTAACTACTTACCCTTCCATTACCAAGGAGATGTAGACAGGTTATATGTTAAGAGAAGCCAATATTGTAGAGGACTGCTTAGCTTGGAAGATTGTGTGAATATAGAGACCAATAGTTTGTAGAGACAGGTAGTAAAAAGTAATAATTATTTGCTGGTTGTAGTAAAGAACGAACAATTATCAGGGAAAGATAAAGAAAATGCAATAATTCAGCCAGAAAGAGAGGAAAGATATAGATAAAACGAAAAGCTTACATGAAAAAATTTCATAGCTACAACAGATGAGGTTAAAATGACAAAAAAAAGAGAATTTTTTAAGAAATAAGGCTTAAAAGAGACCGAAGTGTTGTTGTTGGCAAGAGCAGGCGATCAGAACGAAGTACATCTGGAAAGATCTAAAAAAGGAGGACATCAGTGCATGTAGTGAGCGAGGTGAAAATGTAGTTCATGAAATAGCAACGGGGAAGGTCTAGGCACAGTGTCATGTTAGAACTGGAGGTAAGATAAAGTGGTACAGGATTTACTCTGAGAAGTTTGTCAAAAGTTGGAAGATCTAAGGCTTGGATCAATTTTGGAAATGAAAATGTCAGTCATGTGGGGTATGAAAATCCAGACGGATAAAGAGATTAAACACTGTAGACCTGGCATAGTCTTACTAACATAGACCAAAAACACAAATTCATCTGATGTAAAAATTGCAGAAAATGTTGCATTGTGAACATCGCCTGCCCATTTGATATTAGAGTAAAAGACAATGAGAGACAACAGATGGAAAAATATCAATATTTGAAACGGAAATTAAAAGAGATTTTGGCAATGCCAAGTAATAGTCATCATTCCGATCATCACAGGAACGGTGGGTACTCTAAACAAAAACTTAGAACATTGGTTACGAAAGTTAGAGGTCATGATGAATTTCAGCACAATACAGAAAGATTGTTTTTGGAGAAAGGTTCTGGATACCTACGGCCGTGAGATGTATTTTGGTATCCAGTAGATTCATTCAACAATAACATCATAAGCTATGATAAAACTCAATATGGTTTAGTTTCTGATAAAATAGCATAGACTTTCGATGACTGATTTTTTTGTAAGGATTGTATCAGGGATAGTCTTGCAGAATATTTCTAATGAATTTTGGAAACTGCTACAGGTTGTAGTAGCTAATCAGATTTTGAATAAGCAAGTTACAGAAAGATGGATTTGGAAATGTAATTATGTCTCCATGTGTAGCGTTTCAGAACTGGGTAGCAGCTATTGAATGGTCATTGTTGAGTTTGCGGAAGATCAGAAAAATAAAAATTGACAGCTGTGGTTAAGTTTCATCTTCTACAGGACACATTAAAAGGTATCGCTGAAAAAAAGTGTTGTACTTTTATTGGAAGCATGGTCAGCAAAATCTGGTATGATTAAATTTATTATTGTTTCTTCACTTTGAAGGGATGCTTAATAATCACTCCTTGTTCTTTCATACTCATAGGACTTTGTTTTCAAACGTTTTATGAGTTTTATCGTCAACGGGGGTAGTGTCATTGCTATAATTTGATGGTTTATTGGGTTGCCGTCTGGCATCCTTTTATGCATTACTGTATTAGACCTTACGTTCTTTGTAGGTATTAATTAGTACAGTTTGTTGCAATTATTGTTGATTGAGCACTTTAGAAATCTTCTGACATTTAATTTGAAGTGTTGTATATATAATTTGCCGAGTTTAAGTTCAGTTAAGTTTCAACCTTGGTATGGCAACATGATAGGTTTTTCCACTGATTGGAAGCTGAAACAATTTAAGAAAATATGGGTTAAATTTTGCAAATTTTGCACTAATCCACATTTTGGTAAGGTTATAGAGGGAAGATCTCCATTTTATTTTCAAAAGCAAACGATAGTGACCATTTGAAATTCTGCGAAGTAGGCGCGGTAGAAGGAAGTCTATTACACGAAGGTATGAATCCACTTCTTTGATTACAGTTTTTTTATATGCTGGGATCTCTGTTTCAATTAAAAGCCTTATTAAGATAAGTAAACGATTCTTCTTCTTTCACACGTGGGATTATTTTGTTTAATATTATTACAGACGGCCTGTACTGTATAGTGTCCGTTTTGTCATTTTTATTTCAATAAACGAGGCATTTGTAAAAAGTAATGATTTTTTTCAGTCCATGAGGCTCATTTGGTAAATACACAGCAGACGCATTGGTTATTATTTCCAAATCTGACACAAAGGCAAAATTGTATCTAGTGCTTCGGAGCTAAACAACCACTATAAACTTAATTTATGCAAAATTAGATCTTGTCATTTCAGTGGTGTAATAAAATGTAAATAATGAGGCTAAATAGCAATGGCTGCAGGGTGTTACCAGGTAGTATATCGTTTGTGACAGGTACTGGGTTAATATTGAAGTCATAATTTGTTGATAGAGAAGATGTAAGCTCATTGAATTATGATGCCACATTACGGTATGGTCGTACTTATGTACATTTTGATGGTCAACTTTTAGAAAGACTTATTTCAAATCCTACATGTTCACAAAAGGCTCTTTTATTTTGTTGCTGGTGTGTTTTATATTCTGTGACAAAGCCTCTGTTTACTCTATACCACTAGAGGTATCATCCTAAAAATGACGTTTGCAAGTAATTTCTATGTACTCTTTACTATATTTAAAGTTGTAGAGTCTGTTGCACATAAAGGATGCAAGTAATTTCGACCGAACCAACTGTAATGTTATTGATCTAACTTTGGCTGAGTCTTTTGGTAAGCCTTTACAGTACGGTGATACAGTCACTCCTCGTTTTCAAATGAATTGGAACATTTTCTCTTTTCAGATGTTCAGTACGATTCTCCATAACCATGTACTTAGACATTTATCTACGTACTTATCTAGTTGAGTGGGCAGAGTGAAGTTGCAGATTCAATTTTTATAATTACTTTTTGATTTATTTGTATGTTAGTAGGTTAAAATTAAACTATTTCGTAGGCTATGATAACATTTTCATCCAAGATAGGCTCTTATAGGCCTTTGGGCTATTTTTTACTAAAGTATTTTTCTGAAATAAAAGTAACAAGACTTTTCAGAGAAATTAGCTTCGGCCTTGTCCTCAGAAGATATATTATTCGTTTACAATTTTTGCATTAATTCGATTAGTAACACTGTTTGATACCAAAGTAATCATTTTCTCCCTTTTGGTATCAGTTTCGTAACAATCGACTTACGTACTTTATCTAGTCCACAGAAAATAGTATATGTTGTTCAGGGGAATTCAAAACTGTTTTGAGATGGTATTTTTTTTAGCTGTCTTTGTATTTGTCTTCACAGTCACTTTTACAATTTAAGCATAGAAATTGCAAATCAAAGTTTGAAGTTTTTGTATCCTATTCAGATAATCAGATGACGTGAGAGCAACATTCGAACTTTTGCTTTTCATGAAGAAAACATTTGCTGTCGCTCACAATAATAATAATAATGATAATAATAATAATAATTAGTCCTGGGTATGACGATAAACTGCATCCGGTTGTGGAGTTCCGACGTGGGCGAATGAGGTTACCCTTTGACACAACTACCACCAGGTCACCCTTGGACAAGGTGTAGCACCTGTTAGCCTATTCCAGAGACCTTGATATACCAGGTTGACGTCCGGCAGAGTTAAGTCTGTCCTTTTCCACTTTCTGGTCAGTATTGGCTAGGATGGGGTCATTAGCTCTGGTCGATAGCCATCCTAGGAGAAGGAAAACTCCGAAGAACAAACCAACCTTACTTATAAATTCCAGGTTGACGTCTGGCGGGGTGTAACGGTGTCTTATGGTCAGGGTTGGATCTTCAGCCTCGGTTAGCGGCTTCCCTAGAGATGGTGTCTCGAGCAAAATACTGGTGGTTGTGACACCTTATTACCACTGCCTTCTTTATGAATGTGAAATAATAAACTAAGTTATTGAAAAAAAACGGCGTGAATGGTACCGGAACTTTATATGAAGGTGCCACGCTCGGCAGGTGTCCTGTGGAGCAGCAGCGCGCGTCCGGTCGTCATCTTGCGACTGCAAGGAGAAAGTGGACAGATAAGGTGAATGCGCTTGTGATCGAGTGTTATTTCATGACGAGCCAGTTGACAAAAATGGTAAACACAAAAGAGGATATCGACGACGAATGCATCGAATCTGGAAAGATAGAGGGTTATTTTACATAAGTAAAGAAAATATGTGTAATCAGGCAAGAGCAATACGCAAGAACGAGTGGTTGTCAGCTGTTCAGATGGAAATGATAAAAAGAAAAGTTAATGATAGTGATAAAAATGACGAAGGGTTTGAGGAAACTGAATCTGAGGGAGGCAACGCTATTGAACCAGATGTAGTGAATGCAGATGAAGAAATTGAAAACTTTGTTGCAGATACAACAAGCAGTAGAAGAACCCAGAAGGAAAGGGAAATTATTCGGGAAATTCAAGAAATTTTATCAAGTGGCGAGGGTGATTCATACTTCCCTCCGTTTAAAAATGTAAATAGGAAAAGGTTGTCAGAATTGACGGGAAAAATCAATGCAATTATTGGTGACATTGAGACTAATTCGGTAACAGGTACAAAAAACTTGNAATAGTGTTCTGTTGAATGAGAAAAAGGGATGTAGACGAAACTCCAGGGGTACGAAGGATCATCCCCTTATTGACAGAGCCATCTTAGCAGACAGCAAGAGAAAACAGAGGAATCTGGCCATGATATGGGTCGATTACAAGAAGGCTTATGACATGGTCCCACACTCCTGGATTCTGGAGTGCATGAAACTTGTTAACATCTCAGACAATAAAATACAATTTGTCGAGGGGACAATGAGG
Source organism: Morbakka virulenta (assembly GCA_003991215.1). Lineage (NCBI taxonomy): Eukaryota > Metazoa > Cnidaria > Cubozoa > Carybdeida > Carukiidae > Morbakka > Morbakka virulenta. Next base: position 1,012,322 of record RDPX01000115.1, on the reverse strand, counting down.
AATTGGAAGACTGAACTGACAGCGTGCGGAGAGTCACTTGGAGAAGTTGATATCAGAAGGGGAATATTCCAGGGAGACAGGCTCTCACCTCTGTTTTTTGTCATCTGCATGAAACCTTTTTCATCAGTCCTTAGAAAGATGTCCGCTGGATATACACTAGTAGATGCGAAGATAAATAAGCTGCTTTTTATGGACCACCTAAAGTTATTCGCAAGAAGTGAAAAAAAAGTTAATAACCTTGTCTTCACAGTACTTGCTATCATCAAGGATATAAAAATGTAGTTTGGAATTCAAAAGTGCGCTGTGTCGATTTTGAAGAGAGGAAAGTTGAGAAAGACTAAAGGGATTAGATTGTGTGATGGTGAGGTTATTAAGGAGGTGACCGAGGAAGGGTATAAGTACCTAGGAATAATCGAGGTCAACAAAGTGAAAAAAACTAAGATGAAGGACATGTTTATAAAGGAATACTTTCGACGTACCAGATTGGTTTTAAAGTCGAAACTAAATGGGCGAAATAAAATCAAGGCAATACACACTTGGGCAGTATCTCTTCTGAGATATGGAGCTGGGATGATCAACTGGATAACGGACGAGTTAAATCGACTGGACAGGAGAACTAGGAAATTATTGACGATGAACAAAGGTATGAACCCGAACAGCGATGTAGACAGACTCTCCATCAAACGAAAAGATAGTGAAAGAGATTTGAAAGGAATTGCAAACATTGTTAAGTCTGAAGAGAACAATCTTGCTTGGTATTTAAAAGGAGGTACGGAGGTAATGCTCCAAATGGTCAAGGCTCATGGCCATTTGAAAGTTGAAGATTCAAAAGATCCTGCTGTACTAAAAAGGGATACAGAGAATGAACTCGTGCAGAGTTGGCATGAGAAAAACTCCACGGTGAGTACATAAGGAATAACAAGTATGTAAGTTGGAGTGACTCATTGCTTTGGTTAAAGAAGGGTGACCTGAAAATTCTGAAGTAAGTATTTGTAGCGCTCAGGAGCAATCTCTGAGGACAAATTATATGAAATTTCACATTGATAAGACAGCTGAATCATCCCTATGTAGGATTTGTAATCAGAAGGGAGAAAGTGTCACGCATGTTGTTAGTGAATGTAGCAAGTTAGCTCAAAGAGAATATAAACTACGACATGATAACGTTGCAAGATATATTCACTGGTAATTGTGTAAACAAGCTAATTTAGATAGAGTAAATGCTTGGTACAAAAACCAAAAGGAGTCATAGAAAACAACAATTTCAAGTTACTTTTGGACTTCATGATCCAATGTGATCAGCACGTAGTTGAAAGGAAACCAGACATTGTGTCTGTCGACAGAATTAAGAGAGAAGCTGCAATAATTGATATAGCTGTCCTAGGTGACTCAAGGGTGAAGGAGAAATACCATAATCTTAAAGAAGAGGTAACAAAACCGTGAAATCTCAGAAAGGCTAAAGTTATACCATTTGTAATTGGAGCACTGGGAGCGGTATCTAAAGATTGTAGGAAACATGCTAGATGAGAAATAATACAAAAAAACAGCACTTTGTGAACTGCAAGGATTTTAAGGAAAGTGCTCTTAATTTGAGAGCAGAGAAGAAAAGAAGACCTAAAACCTTTGATAACTGGTTGTTATTTGCTTTTAGGTTAGCATCGGATGGAAGATCTACCGTAATAATAATAAAATATCTCTTTGCTAGAAGAAATTCAAAAGGATAAATAAATAGGATATGGTAAGGCTAGAAAGGTATTACGAAGGTATAAAATCGAAAGGAAAGAGCAAATACCGGAAGAACTAAAGCAAAAACTACAAGTTAAGCCTCAGCGAGTGCGATGGTACGTTAAACAAAATAAGTTCTATAGACAAAATAAAATTTTTGAAACAGACACCAAAAAATTTTACAGAGAAATAGGAAAGTCAGACATAAGTGAAAATGAAATACCGTCAGAAGAGCAAGTACGAGAATTCTGGAAAAATATTTGGGGAAAAGAGAAAGGGAATAACGAAAACTCCGAATGGTTGAATAATTTGAAAAGCAGTACAAATGATATCCCTGAACAGGGATGGGAAGACATACAAGTCAACGAAGTACGGAGAGCTCTTAGGGAAGCTTACAAGTGGAAATCGCCAGGAATTGATCAAATCCCGAACTTCTGGCTTGACACCCTACACTCAGCACATGAAAAACTAGTACTAAACTTCAATAAACTGATGACAGACCCAACAACAACTCCCAGATGGCTTTGCCTAGGTATTACATATCTCCTCGCAAAAAATTGCGAAACAGCAAACCCAAAATACTACCGCCCAATTTCCTGCCTGTCGACCTCTTACAAGCTCTTGACCTCAATTATCACGGAAAGAACTAGAAAGAACACATGGAAGATCACAATATATTCCCAATTGAACAGAAAGGTGGTCGGAAAGGATCGTATGGTTGCAAGGACCAATTGCTAATTAATAAAATGATACTAGAAAATCCCAAAACTAAACAAAAACGCCTGAGTACTGCCTGGATAGATTTTGATAGTGTTTCTCATTCCTGGATCCTACGTTGTCTAGAAACTTTCAAAGTTTCCCCTGTACTAATTAGCTTTCTTAGAAATTCTATGATACTATGGAAAACTAACCTTACCCTCTCTCACTCTATCGGAATTTTGACTGCTAATGAAATGCGCATAAGGTGTGGAATTTTCCAAGGTGATTCTCTCTCCCCTCTTTTATTTTGCATGGCACTTATACCTCTGTCTCAAATTTTGAGCGATACAGGATATGGATACAAAATCGGTAATAAGAAGATAAATAATCTATTTTACATGGATGACCTGAAGGACTTTGCCTGTTATGAAGGTGAGCTGAAAGGACTGTTGAAAACAGTAAAGGCATTTAGCGATGATATTGGTATGGAATTTGGTTTGGATAAGTGCGCTATAGCTATCTTTAAGCGTGGACAGTTGGAAAGTACAGACAACGTTGTGTTAGATGATGAGCCAGTAATCAAGGAATTAGAACAGGAGGAAACATATAAGTATTTAGCCGTTAATGAAGGAGATGGCATACAGCATTCCAAGATGGAAGAAATAATCAGAAAAGAATGTCTAGGTAGGGTGAGATTAATAATGAAAACTGAACTTAATTATCAAAACTAAATTACTGCTATCAACTCTCTTGCAGTACCAGTGGTAAATTACAGTTTTAACGTCATTAATTGGAATCTTAGTGAATTGAGAAATCTCGACAAAAAATTAGAAAGCAATTCACCTGCCACAGAATACATCACCCTAAATCCTATGTTGATCGTCTTTACATCCCCAGACGTAAAGGAGGTAGGGGCATGATACAACTTGAATTGTCATACAAGACAACTACTATAGGCCTCTCTGAATATCTGGATAAAACCGATGACTGAATACTGAAACTAGTTAACGTACATGAAAATTCAATAAAATTACTCTAAATAAGGAAAACAATAACCATCTACAACCCACGGCAATAGCTCGCAAAACAAAGAAAGCCGCGAAAAACAATGGGTTGAAACAAATGAAGTCTAGGTGGCAAGAAAAGCACCTCCATNCCTGCTGTACTAAAAAAAGGTACAGAGAATGAACTCGTGCAGAGTTGGCATGAGAAAAATCTCCACGGTGAGTACATAAGGAATAACAAGTATGTAAGTTGGAGTGACTCATTGCTTTGGTTAAAGAAGGGTGACCTGAAAATTCTGAAGTAAGTATTTGTAGCGCTCAGGAGCAATCTCTAAGGACAAATTATATGAAATTTCACATTGATAAGACAGCTGAATCACCCCTATGTAGGATGTGTAATCAGAGGGGAGAAAGTGTCACGCATGTTGTTAGTGAATGTAGCAAGTTAGCTCAAAGAGAATATAAACGACGACATGATAACGTTGCAAGATATATTCACTGGTAATTGTGTAAACAAGCTAATTTAGATAGAGTAAATGCTTGGTATAACCAAAAACCAAAAGGAGTCATAGAAAACAACAATTTCAGGTTACTTTGGGACAGCATGATCCAATGTGATCAGCACGTAGTTGAAAGGAAACCAGACATTGTGTTTGTCGACAAAATTAAGAGAGAAGCGGCAATAATTGATATAGCTGTCCTAGGTGACTCAAGGGTAAAGAAGAAATACCATAATCTTAAGGAAGAGGTAACAAAACCGTGAAATCTCAGAAAGGCTAAAGTTATATCTGTTGTAATTGGAGCAGTAGGAGCGGTATCTAAAGATTGTAGGAAACATGCTAGATGAGAAATAATACAAAAAACAGCACTATTGTGAACTGCAAGGATTTTAAGGAAAGTGCTCTTAATTTGAGAGCAGAGAAGAAAAGAAGACCTAAAACCTTTGATAACTGGTTGTTATCTGTTTTTAGGTTAGCATCGGATGGAAGATCTACCGTAATAATAATAAAAAATATCTTTGCTAGAAGAAATTCAAAAGGATAAAGAAATAGGATATGGTAAGGCTAGAAAGGTATTACGAAGGTATAAAATCGAAAGGAAAGAGCAAATACCGGAAGAACTAAAGCAAAAACTACAAGTTAAGCCTCAGTGACTGCGATGGTACGTTAAACAAAATAAGTTCTACAGACAAAATAAAATTTTTGAAACAGACACCAAAAAATTTTACAGAGAAATAGGAAAGTCAGACATAAGTGAAAATGAAATACCGTCAGAAGAACAAGTACGAGAATTCTAGAAAAACATCTGGGGAAAAGAGAAAGGGAATAACGAAAATTCCGAATGGTTGAATAATTTGAAAAGCAGTACAAACGATATCCCTGAACAGGGATGGGAAGACATACAAAAGAAGAAAATGTCACCATTCTCTGGAACTTTCAAGTCCCTACTGATTGGACGATACATACAAACCGTCCAGACATTATTGTCAAGGACAAGAGCAATAACACCTGCTTACTCATTGATATGAGTGTACCGTCCGATAGGAATGTTTCTGCTAAGGTGTTTGAGAAATTATCCAAATACAAATATCTGGAGATTGAGAGTGAAATGATGTGGCACCTGAAAACAAAGACAATCCCAGTAGTAGTAGGTGCCCTAGGCCTAATAAAGAAAGAAACCACTGATTACCTTAAGACAATTCCAGGAGAGCCATCACTAAACGAAGTCCAGAAAATAGTCCTTAATAATACTGCACATATTTTGATAAGAGCACTTTCTATTTAAATAACCATTTTTTTCTACAAATTTTTTTTATACTGTCAACTGTTATTTGATGTTCGTAAACTCTCCACTAAATGTTATTATTTTGTACTGTTTTTGTACTTTGTAACAAATTCTGTTTTTATACAATTAGGATACAATACCAATTTATTTTTTCATTACATTACTTCAATTTCATTAAACCCAGGTCACTGTTAGTGACCCTGTGCTTGGTCTTAAAAAAGCAAATCAAAAGAAAATGACTGAATATTAATAATATTACTACTACTACTACTACTACTACTACTACTACTACTACCACTACTACTACTACTACCACTACTACTACTACTACTACTACTACTACTACTACTACTACTACTAATAATAATAATAATAATAATATGTAAATCTTTGTAATATGTAAATCGTCCCTTTTATGTTCATGTCATGTCTCATAGGACCTTTATCTACCCCAGGTCACTGGGGTGACCCGGTAGGTAACTGTACTGAAACTCATACGTAAAGAAATGTTTAATAATATAATAATAATAATAATCATAATAATAATAGTAATAATAATAATAATAATA
>RDPX01000115.1:950410-998320 GCA_003991215.1 Morbakka virulenta | reverse complement strand
TACAAAAACTGCAGTTATTGTTGATGTTGCCATACCAGGGGACAAAAGGATCCAGGAAAAAGAACAAGAAAAGATTGAAAAATACCAGGACTTGAAGAGAGAAATTCAAAGACTTTGGAGTCTTAAGAAGGTTGTAGTGATTCCAATAGTCTTAGGGGCCCTCGGAAGCGTAACCAAGAACTTTGAAAAGTACATAGAGAAACTAGGAATACAGATAGATACAACACTGATCCAAAAAACTACACTATTAGGAACAGCAAGAATTTTAAGAAAAGTACTGGAGTACTGAATTAGGGAAAGAATGTGAGAGACCTTTGGTTACTTGTTGTAACCGGCTCTCTTACAAATACTCGGTATAAAATCTGCCTGTGATGAAAACAGATTTTAACGATAATAATAATAATAATGCAATGCAAATGTTTGGGCCGAAAAGAAGAGCAGTCCTTAAAACTAAATCCTTAGTAATCTACAAAACTGTGGACCAATAACCTGTCTAAATACCTCTTACAAGTTGTTAACAGGCAACATATATGAGAAAACACATTGTAGTGAATGAAATTTTAGACGAATGCTAATTGGGAGGATTGGAAAGTGTATTGGGGTCAGTCAATAAACACATAATTTATAGATGCATAATTGAGAAAGGGAAAAAATGAGAGAAAAACCTTGCTGTTGCTTTTTATGGCTATGAAAATGAGTATAACAAAGCTCATCGTGTTGATACGTGTCTGTGAATGAATGCAAATTTCAAAATCAATAATTCAATTCATAAAAAAAGCTATGAGAAAATGATCTACATGACTAGAAATATGGAATGAAGGGGAAAAGATGATTAGCTGATGGATAGAAATTTCATGCTGATTTCTTCAGCGTGACAGTTACTAACAAGTGGGATTTGGCATTTCTGAAATGTTTGTGTGTAAACTATTACACCTGAGCAAAGGCTACATAATTGAAGAGCCAGGGAAAAGAACAGTAAATAAAACACACAGCTTGTTTGTGGGTGATTTGAATCAGTACCAAGACAGTTTTAAATTGTTAAAGGGTGTCATTAAAATAATATTTCAAGTCAGTCAGGGCACAGGAACTTTCTATGGAGTGTGGAAATGCAACGAGATTGTATTTGAATATGGTAAAATGATGAAAGGTGAGGGTTTACAAGTATTGGAAGAAAGAATGAAAACAATGGATGTGGACGAAAATGAAAACTATATATTTTTTGAAGTTGAGCCAGCAGATGTGATAAAATCAAAAATGGACTTTGAGACATTCAAGGAGAAAGTGAGTAAAAGACTTAGAATGCTGATGAACACAGAGTAAACGACGTCAACTAGTTACAATAAATGCAAAAGTGATACTTGCTGCAACCTACCGAATGAATATTTGCAAGTTCAACAACGGTGGACCTAATCAACTAGACCAAGTGATAAAGAAAGAATTACACGCAAATAATATGTTTGAGATAGAGATGAGTAAAGAAAGGCCATATTTCAGCCGAGAAGAATGAGTAAGAGGACGTAAGTCAATGAAAGATGTATACAATGAGACTAGTCTGCATGTGCCTTGCTATATTTTTTAATCAAAGAGTGAAAGCATAAAAGCTGTTTCGAGAAAGGAACAATTGAAAGAAGAAAGTGCAGTCATTGCAGAGAGTATGACCACCTTTCAGAAACGTGAAGTAATCTTGACATGTGAAGGTGAAAAAATAAAACTAAATGATGAGATGGTTGAGACAGAATTCAAACCAACAAGGAGGAAAGTCAAAACCACACAAAGAAGGGGTGTAGAGAGTAAGAGAATTGAAAAGTCTAAGACAAAAGAACAGCAAAACAAGTTGTTTAAAGGCCAGAAACGGGAATGCCGCTTGTGCGTAGAGCCTTTACAGCTGCTCAAACCTCTGCGATAATGCATTTGCCGGAGCAAATGGCTGAGACAAGGTTAAGGATAGGAGATAGAACTTTTGATCAGATAAAAACCTTAGGGCAGTTGGGCGTGCCCCCAACAACATAGCTTAGACACAAAAAAGACAAAGAAACTAACGAAATACCGAAGATGGCATACGAGATGAGGGACAGATGTCCAGGATACATGGTAATGATGATACTTAAAACAATTGGAGCCCTTGATTACAGAAAGTGATGAGTGAGCTTTCGAAATAGATAGGGAAACGAGAATTGGTTATCTATACTGTATCAGAGCTAGAAAAGATACTAATGGACAGTGAAGCCTTAATAAGGAAAGATATGTTGACATGAAGAAAACATCTGATTTTTTTAATGATATATGTATATATATATGTCATTTATATCTCAAAATATTTGGTAGTTACAACTTTTGCTTGTAGTACCTATCTGCTTGAGAAAAATAATGCTAATGCTAAATCTAATGATGATGATGATAATAATAATAATAATTAAATGGCAACCAAAATATCCTGGGTATTGACATTAAACTGCATCCGATTGTTGAATTTTTATCTTTTACCACAACTACATTGAGGTTTCCCTTGAGCAGCGTATAGTACCTGTTAGCTAAATCTAAGACCCTGAAGTATCAGGTTGAGGTCCTGCGGGGGTAAGTGTTTTTCATCGCTAGGATGAGGTCATTAACCTTGGTCTACAGCCATGATATGATTTAAAACACTTAGAAAATATACTAACCGTAACTGTAAATTCGGAGGTTGACCTCTGGTGGGTTTTATCTGTGTATCATGATCAGGGTTTTGATCGCCAGCTTCCCCAGAGATGATTTTTCAATGAAAATAATAGCAAAGGAAAATCTTGAGCAAACCATAGCTACTTTAAATGAAAATGACAAATAATAATAATACTAGAAAAAACGGCATGCATGATACAGGAACTTCCTGTAAAGTACCTCGTCCTGCAGGTGTTCTGTGGGTAAGTAACGCAGACCCGGTCGCCATTACACGACTGCTAGATTAAATTGGACAAAAGAAATAAATAAGTTGGATATAGAGTGCTTCCATTTGATCCAATCTGGTGATGAAGAGAAGAGCACTTCCACTTTTTTTTTAATGTTGGCAAAGAGTGTGAAATGAAAAGTGTTCATTTGAGGTAACGAACAGAGACTGTGTAATAAAGTCAGGGCTTATTTAAAGAAAAATACTTGAACTAGTACTAATTCATCTGTTGATGAGAGTTACCATAACTTTACAGAAAAAGAAGTTGAGTCTATCGAGTTCAAAGTTGAAATAAATAACGTTTCAAGAGCCGATGTAGATAGAAAAAAGCCCCAAAATGTCACTGATTATATAAACTGGATGATACAGGATTAAAGTTATTAAAGAGCTTGATAATAAAATAAGACTAATCTAATTGATGGTTAAAAAACCTCAAATGAAGTTACAATCCCTGAAGTAGTGTGGCAGGAACAAAGAAAAAATAATTTATGAGAAGGCCAAAGGGTAGAAGAGTCTCTTTAGAATTGGTAATAAACAGAAGTAGGAAAATACCAATATTAGCCTAAAAATCATAAAAAATTATAATAGTCAAGAAAATCTAAAACAAGCAAGAAAATACGAAAAAATTCCAGAAAATCATTTTTTTATTTTAAATAAACGGGAAAAGTTGGGTGAGATCATAACTGGTCGAAGGAAAATAAAAGTGCCTTTCGCAACCTGTGGTCTGTATTCAATATCAAGCCTGTGTTTTGATTAAATGTTTTCAGAATGCAGTTGGAACATATTTGACCCACTTTGTACCTATCGTTTCTTATAATTTCTATAAACTAGCGTGTTGTACTATCCTGGATAATTCCCTTATAGTCGGCAGCAGAGAGCACAACCCTGGGTTTTTTTGTGTGTACACTTCATGCTTGTGGCTTCCGTTGAGAAGCGCTGTTCTTAACGAGCAATTTAACTTATTAACGAGCAATTTAGCCTTTTCACAGTATTAAGCCTTGAGGTAGCTGTAATGGAAATCGTACTTCAATGTCTTGCTGAGTTCGAGAATGCATCTTCCTAGTTATAATGGGTTATTGAATACTAGTTTTATCTTTTTCAAATGCATAGCTATTAAATTCTCATCAAAGATGTTACAGTGTTTGAAGTTGGGTTTTGCAGCTAGCTTCTTTTCTTGTACCTCATTGCTTACTGATCGGATGTCTACCCTACTTCTGATATTCTCCATGCTTTTTCCAAAAACAGAGTTGTTCATGAGCTTCAAGAAGTCTTTTTCAAACTCATTGTTTGCCTTTCTATGAGGTTTGTGTTTAAATCATTATACTACTTGGACTACGCCATTTCGTCAGACATACCTCTAAGAAAATTTATTTCTAATCGTTAACTTTAAGCTCTCACCAAGTCTGAGGTTTTCATTCTTTACCACATACTTTGTTTTTTCATTAAGATTAGGGATTCTTTTTCCAACTTTAATAACTTTGAGGTTTTCTGAAACGAGAAAGTAGTAATTGTGTAAATTGTCTACTTCGTTTGGATATTCCATATTAACCACAAGTTTGGTTTCTCTACGTGGTTAATTTGCTTTCACTCATCCATTTCAATCTATGACTGGGAAGAGGTTTGCTCAGTCCCTATCCATACAGATTGTCAGCATCTGGGTATATGATGTAATTTGTTTTCTCGTTTTGGTTGAATCTCTGGCCCATGTACAGGTTGATGGTTTTCCTGTACGTAATTGAGTAACTGAGATGCCTCCTCTCATGCCTTGCTTGACTATGAGTAAGCTAAGTCTGGAAACAAATTTAGTTTCACTTTCATATTTACCACTTAATTTCAAGAAAAATATTTCCTTTGGTGGTAGTTGCCTCATCGAGTCTTTTGAATAAATACATATAATCATAGGAGTGTACACACGTTCTTAGAGAGAGGTTAAAACCTATTGTAGAAACCTAACTTAAAAGCATTGTAAAACCCTTTGTCAAGTTAATAAATGCGTTACTGTCTTCTTTAAAGGATTCAAAAAGGATTGAAGGTCAGATCCTTCTCTTCAATCCATTACATCAACGCTTGTGAAGTTGTTAAGAGTGGATTTTTCTTTACCAAACTGTTTTCTTCTTCTACTTGTTTCTCTAACAGATTACAGATCTTTTGTTTGAGACTATCAACCTTTGAGAGATTTTCTTTACAAAACATTTTCCAGAATCACGCAACAAATTAATCTAATTTGTAACTGTATAAACAATTTTTTCCGCGACCATTTTCTCATTGTTGGCTGTAGTAATAACAACAAAGCGTACGAGCACAGCAAATGATATTCGGTACTCCTATTCTAAGTATAATTGCCTTGTGGTAGTACAGGTTTTGCACAGGAGGCATTTCCGCAGTAACTTTGTCTCTCATTTGTGGTTGTTCTTATCATCTCTCGTAATTCAGCTTTTGTGAATTGAATATCCTTAAAACTCCTCTTCTTTAGTGCAGGATTCAATTCTTTCAGGTTTTTTTTATTGTAATCACATATCTTTATATTTTTAGTAGCTAAAGAAAGTATATCAAGTTGTTAGTTAGATTTTATAACCAGTAAACGACTAAAAATCACTCGTAATAATTTTTCATTTCTTCTTTTATGGTCGTCAAGCTGATAGTTCCTACCTAAACTAGTTTCTATCCTCTTCTTTCCATTTTACTTGGTAGCTAAACATCCTTCTTTTTTTTCTTATCAAGTAATTGTGCCTGATTCATTTTGTGACAATACCTAATACCCTAAGTTAAAGCTATAGGGATCATATTTGAGGGCGCCATATTCTCATTTTCCACAGACATACTCTTTTTTCAGATAAATGATTTTCTTAAATCTTTTTTTACCTACTACAATGCCAGAGCCACTAACCTTTTACAAATCTAATCCCAAAATTAATTATTCAAACTACTTACAAGGGGTGAAGGAGTCACTGAGCTTTTTATCCAGTTCGCTGCGTTTTGTTATGCAGTAGGTGTTGTGATCTGTTGTTTTTTTGGTTTTGCGAGCCGCCTTGTTAACACCAGCCTTTATTATCTTTCCACTCTTACCGACAGTTGCTTTTTTGCTTGATTTTGCATCTAATTCTATGATCTTGTTGTGAAACTTATCGGCAGTAACGTCGGGAGGCTTACTTGCAAGCGCTGGTGCCATTTTACCAACGTTTTACCGACGGATTACTTCCACAAGCGTATTTTGAGAAGCAGATATTTTTTTATCCAAACAGACTGCTGTTCAATTATTTATACTGCTGCCTGCTGACGTCAAAGATATCCTTTCTCAAGAGTTGATTAGTGATATACAAATCGACTTGATATAAAACACTGTTGCCTTTCTTTCCTCTCTTTAGTTCATCAAAAAATGGATTTTTTGTGCATCGGTGTTATACAGAACTTGTCTATAATTAGCCATATTTTTATCATCGTAAGCAACTGGTTTCTTTTAGGTGAACAGATAATTTAGAAATTACTATCCTTTTCATAGATGCCGAACACTGCATCAGACTCCCTCGTTTTTCTCAGCGATTTTCGCAAATTATCAGCCCCGTCAGGTCAGATAACTTTAGATTTTTGTGTTGAGATCATTGGGAGGAAGTGGAAAAAACCTCATTGGGAGGCGTCAACACTGGTTGCAATGTCCTTTTCACCCTAAACTCTCCATTCAGATGTCGGATGTTCTAGCTGAGGTCTATTGGGTGCTTCAACTGCGGTAATGTCCTATTGAATAATAGATTCAAATAATCTCTGAAAACATCAGTTTTGGCCAGATCATCCATCCTTTCCTTCAGGTTCCTTTCCTTTAGTTCTTAAAGTGTCCTTTCATAATTTCTTTTCTTCCTGACAAATCTTTAATGTTAATAAAGAAGATGCTCTTTCGGACAGAAGTTGTTATGTCCAACATCTAATGGTCAAACGCTCTACCCTTGACGTTTAACGCCCAACGCCCAACGCTCAACGCTTAGCGTGTAAGAAATGAATAGTAAAGGGCGTTTTATGTGTTAAATTTTGGCTTCCGTAAAAGTGTGTTCATTCAGTAGGTAGCTGAAACATATTAAACATGTTAAAATAATTGCAGATTATAATCTGTAATCATATTAATTACTTTACTTTTCTTTGGTGTTGGAATAATATGCTATACCTAAGGATTCTGCAGAATAAACAAATTCAATATTAACAAACTACTGGTCAAATTATTGTTAACATATATGTGTTAGCACTTTGACATTCAACAAAGAAACCTAATTTTTACGAAACAGTACTTCTGAGTATCAGCTGAATAGATAGCATGGGTCTGGCTAAGTTAATAAGAGGGAAGTATTTCCAAAACAAAAAAAAAGGAGGTTCAGAATAAGCGGAGCATTTTACGTTATTGGAGTTCGTCAGTAAAACTATACGACAAACGATGAAATGCAGTGAAAACGACCTAGTTTGTCAATACTGGGTCAGGTGAGAATCCTGTTGAATTTTGATTCAACCATATCCAGTTTTAAATAAATAAGAAAGTTTTTAAAAAATATTTTAGAAGAGACATAATTTGGAGAGAATTATCCCTACATACCCATGAATTCTAAAGGGTCTGATAGTAAAATGATTCATCTTTTTTGGAGGAAATGTTCTGATAGTGTGGTAACTATAGAGATGAGAAGAATTAAATCTGCTTCGAAATGTTTATTCTTTCTGACCTGGAGATAAATGTCTGTGACTTTTTCCAAGGGTGTAGCATCAATCTAAAGAACGCAGTCATTTTTCACATGCCTACCTCTCATTACTATTTTACAGTCATGTTTCTCAAAGAAAGATTTCATTGATTCGTCCTTATTTAATGCCAGGTATGGTATTATATAAGATGCCATTGAATATTAGATGGATATTAGAGAACAAATTTGAGGATTTGAATTGTTTTTCCAAAACATTTTCTGTTAAAAATTAAAATAAGATTGCCACTGATAACTAGCAAAGTAATGCTAAAATGCCACTAAAGATAAATAGCATCTCTCTAAAACAGTATTAAATAAAGTAATACAGTATTACAGCGATCCAACCACTTTCCCTGCAAAGATTTTAAAGGACTACAATTACACAACATTATAACAACACTAATGTACTATAACACTGCAATATTTAAATCCTGAATCATTACAACTCCACAAAGCTACAAATTTGCAACACTAGATGTCTACAACTCTGCAACCTTACTTGCTAAATATGGATTCATTTACGTTCAAATATCATACATGTATTTTACTTAAAAATTGCAAGTCAAAACTTGTAGCCCAAATTAAAAATAAATCTTTCACTAATCCAGCATATTTTTTAACCTCATCGTCATAATGCTGTAGGTTTCTTAAGCTTACGTGATACTTTAGGGTAATTCATTTAGGTATCCCTTAAGCCGCTTTTTTCCTGAATATGTGATGGTTATGTAAAAGAGAACGTTAACAGATAAGTCAGAAAGAAGATAAGAAATCCATTCAAAAAAAGCATTCTCTGGAAAATTCATTACTGTTTTTCTGATCTCTTTTAAAGCTAACTATCTTTTATTTTACCTTTTCTATTTCTTGTGAGCTCTTCAAAATTATTATTTTCCATTTGTTATTTTCAAATTTTCATTATGTTGCCAACAATACTTGATTAGGTCTCTTTTCTATCTAAGTATTTCAGGTTAAATTGTTGGTGCCCTGTAGAGCTTAAACAGCAGAAGTTTCAAAGTCCATTTGAGTTTTTTTCTAATTTCGATCAATTGGAGGGTTACGACAATGCAAAAATGGATGAACTCAGATTCAGCAAATGAATGATATTATTTTAGTACCAAGCGTCTATTACCTAGTGAAAAAAAAAGATTGGTCAAATGCCTCTACGTTTTTCTCTTATATTTTATAAGATGTAAAGGTTAGTTTCTACAAGCCCTATCACCTAATTTCATAGTAGTATATATTATAGTATAGTAATAATTTTATAAGACGTAATTCTTTTATAGTGAAATTTTCAGTTATATCAACATGAACTAGATGCGGGATTAAGTCGCTTGTCATGAAGCAGCCAGCTTAAGATGATCTTCACATTTCTTTGACCTCAGTGTGGACTTGATAAAGGGAATAGAACAAATCTGTAAAACAGTGCTAAGTGTAACGATTTTGGAATCTATCAGGCCTCCTTAAGATATTAATAGAATACTTCTCAATGTGGTCAATAGGATGCTTTGTCTAACATTGTGGTATGGTGTGAAAGATGAACCAGGTGCGGAGTGTGAATTGAGTTGCAATGAAGAGGACAATGCTAGTGATAAAAAGGGACCTACGTTGCTACAACAATCTTATAATAAACGAACAGACCTATGTTCTTCCGAAGAGCTGTACGATGATGCATTAGACTCCAGAGAAAAATTTGGAACAGGTTTGGAAAAACCTGTTGAACAAAGTTGAAAGAGTCATCGTCATTAAACTCGGCGACATAACAAAGATCCCAGGCAATAGTTGTTGTGATGTATAAATAAACCACATCACGATAGCGAAAAAATCTTGATTCAAAACCTCTATTACAGCTAGTTATGTGGAAAACTTGATCCCCTTCAGTGAAGCTACTGCAAAATACACTTACTCTAAATTGAAGACTTTCTAACGGAACAGTTGAAAATATTAAAAGGCCAATTGACTCTTAGATGTCCAATTTCGCTTAAGCTTGTAACTTGCTACTACGTAACCTTGAAATAAGGCCTAAAAAGTCATTAAATTGCTGTGCTCAAATCGAATGCTCTGTAGATCACGCCATCAACAAAGTCTACAATAATTTTGTGGTGAACTAACTTTCAGAATTTTTTTTGCTGAGACTACATGAGGTCATAGAAATTAACAGAGACGCAGATAAGAAGGCAAAACTCGCAAACCTTGTGCGTGAGTTTGCGAAGATCGACAATGAGGGGACAGTTTGGAGTACATCTGTAACCCTACATTCACAAAAGAATACTTTTGGTCACAAAGTACTTTCTGGTCGATACAAGATTGGAAATTAAGTAAGAGGAAGTAAAAACGAGGCGCCTGAAGTAGATTAGATGTTTCAAACATTTACAGGAGTAAACAAGATGAAGGAGGATTTTCCAACCACATTAAAGGCTAGGAAGAAAGTTTTGGTTTCAAAGAAATAAGAACTGCAGGATAAGGGGATGTTGAATATGATAGAGCAAAGTGACATCTGCAAGACAGGTGGCAATTAATCTATCAGCATATTCCCTGACCTCTTAGAAAAATTGACTGGGAAACAGCTTTTTCCATAGTTAGTTATCTCCGACGGACGGTATTATGTTAAAGCAACCGATAAGGGATACCGTGTTGAGAAGCGTGGGAATCAGGACCTCGATGATTCAATAAAGAAAGTGCTAAATTCACACCTTTAACACACCTTTAAGTAACCAATTTAAAAGTGACCACCATCAGAGTGTAACAACGATTCCCTCCGACGTTAAGGTACAAATGCTTAGCAACTCATTCAATCAAAATCAGGAAGGCAAAACACCAGTTCTAAAAGGTTTTGGTTAATGAAAACTGATTTTACCTATATTGAATTTTTATTTTTGTAGGGTTGCCCCTATATATTACCTTAAAACCTTGTTAAAATAAGCAATATTTGGAGAAAAGTTGTCAATTGACGAACTACTGTATTATGGTCATCATTAGTTAACCATGTGAAATTAAATTAAGGATAAATTTGAAGTTGAAATTTTGGCATGGACTTCTTATAAGGGGTATCCATTTTCAATTGATGATCATGCTGGCAAAAATAAATGTTCCGAAAGATTTGTGGGATATATTTGATCAACAACTCGACTTTATTGCTTCAAATTGTAAATTATTTGTTATAAATAGACAAGGAAATCAGAGACTATTGGGAAAATATGTTGAACAAAAGTATTACGAATGCCCCATTTAAATATTTAACCTACTTACTAAACGACCAAAGGAACCAAAGAAAGGGAATTTGAAAATTTTTAAAAGGTGTTGGCAAAGTTAAATAAAAAAGACGTTAGTGTGCTTCGAGCTTAATATAGAAACAATCCAAAGTCTACTCAAAATAGATGAAAATATAATGTATAACTTGGATCGAATTACAAAAGAAGAGTGAAGAGTGCCATCATAATGAGAGGACAGAGAAACGACGTTAATCTGTCTGCAAACAAAAAAATATGCTCTTGAGGTGTCACAAATCTGAGAGGATCAAGCTACTAGAGGACGAGATGAAGATAAAAAAAGAATGAAGTAAATCACTGTCTCAAGAAGATAATTCACATAGATGAGACACAATTTGGATTAAATCTAAGAATATATACCACAAAATTATAATACTACCGTTGAAAACAAACTAATGAAATAAAAGTGTGAAAAAACCTACCATTTTTTATTTACAAAAGGCTTCGGAACTTATGCTAAAGGAAAATGTTTAACAGTTCGTAACAGAAAGAGATCAAAAATATCATAAGGATGATTACAGCAATATAAGAGAAGACAAGAAAGGCTGTAAAAACTGATTAGTGATAGATAGCACTCCTCAAAATAAAAGTTGGTCTAACGCATGGCTTTGTTATCAACCCATTTCTGTTTGTCGTAGTATTGGACAAAGTATGTAAAGGGCTCAGAAAAGGAGCTGAAGGTGATAAAAGAGATCAGAAAGTGTCAAGGAAAGAACTGGCTAAATTGGCAGTGAGGTATATCTAAGTAATATTTAAAGTTCAATACAATCACAACCACTGTCGTAGAAATTTTATTCTTTAATTTTCTCGTTAGAAGTTGCCGCAGCAGATCAGTCTGCTGTATCCTCCTCCTGTATTCCTGCTGCTATCATGTCCTCTGCTATGACATCTACATGTCTTCTCTTTTGTATTTTTCGCCTTTTCTCCCTGCACATCTATCTCCTACATTCTCCTACCTACATATTTCTCCTATCTCCTGTTCACATATCCGAACACATGAGCCTTGCTTCCCTTTCCTTGTCCCTAAATCTCCTAACTTGTGCTGTACCCCTTATCTATTCGTTCCGGATATTACCCAGGAGCAATTGGAGCAAACTGCTTTCTGTACTTTCTAGCTCAGATTCCTGCTTTTGGGATTTTGCTACTATTTCAAGTCCATACAGTAAAGCTTGTTTTACAGCTGTCCTGTAAACCTCTCCTTTTTTTAGGAGAGCACTCCTGTTATTTTTCATCAATTCCCTGTACTTAGTTTTTTACATCCTTTTTGCATTTGCCTTCTTTCTTTACCTGGATTCGAGGTATTTGAAGTCTTCAACCACTTTTTCTACCATTCCGTGTATTCGAATTTCATCCTCCCTCCTCTCTTCTGTTCAAGATCAGTTATTTCTTTTTCGCTCTGCTTACTTTTATTCCTAATTCCTCTAGAGATCCACCCAATTTTTCCAGCTCTTCCTCTGTGCTATTGCTTGTCTCACTGCACAGCTTAATGTCATCCGCAAATAATATGATCCACGGTGTCTTGTTTCCTTCCTACTGGACAGTGTCTCAATGACTATGACAAATAAGAAGGGGCTTGTAAATGACCTTTGGTGGTGGAGCTCAACTTTGATTTTTAAGCACTTTGACAATCCTGCAGTACTTCGTACGGCGGTCTTACTATTCTAAACATATTTCAAGTTCACATAGTTTTCTCTTGCCCCTGATTTCCTCATGCAAACCAAAGTTCTTCTCTTCGTACCCTATCATATGTCTTGTCTAGGTCAACAAATATATAACCTAGTTTATAACCTAGTTCTTTTTTGTTTTTTTCTATACTTTTCCTTCAGCACATAAGGAGCAAATAGCGCATCTGGTGTGCTTTTTCATGACATGAAGCTACATTGTTGTTTCCATATTCTGACTTCCTGTCTCAGTCTTGCACTCAGCACCCATCCCACCCTTTTATTGTAGGACTCATTAACTTGATTTCTCTGTAGTTCCAGCAGTTTTTAGCATCACCCTTGTTCTTCTACACAGGTAGGAGCACACGTCCTCTCCGTTGATCTGGCATTCTATTGCAATTAAGAATCTGTTTGAGTAGTATCTCAAAATCATATGTGGCAAGACATTTCCAAAATTCAATTGGGATACCTATTGTAAGAACCTACTCCTTTTCCACTTTTCAGTTTTTTGAATACTTTTTTTACCTCACTTTTGTTTATCCACTCAACTTCTCGACCTGTCCTACTTACTTCATCTTTTCTTGGGTCTCTTGGCTTCTTTGTGCTTCAAAATAACTTTTCCACCCTTCCAGTACTTCATACTCACCAGTTAGGGGACTTTTATCTTCATCAACCTTGCTGACTCAAACATGCTGGATGTTTTTTGATGCTCACTTCTTGACTTCACTTTTTCATCTTCCTTTGAGTTTAGACTGTGGTTAAGACCACTATTTCCTCTCCAGAGAAGAAGATAGAGGACCTCCCTCCTCTTCTCTTCCTTTGTTGTCCTGCAGTAGCACAGTTTCCAGCACCATCCGTCCGGTTGGTGGTGTTGGTGGTGGTTGTTAAGCCAGGTCTCGACAAATTTGGCATGGTTTGAAGGTATGATTTTGATTTGGTAGGTTTCCTCCAAACCGATTCTCTTCCTGACTCCAAACAAAGTTCTTGTCGGTGGATCTAGCCTTTGGTATGAGGATTACCATATTATAGAAAACAACAGGGTAAAAAAATACATTAAATATTGTTGGTTAAACCAATTTTCAGTTTAACTTTGGTTTAGATTAAATATTTTCTTAACTGTTTACGTTTTTATGTAGTCTGTAAAGAAAACTAGAGATAAAAAAGGAAGCTGTAGCACACTGAAGTGGCAGCAGTTTCTGTAGTTTCAATAACTATCTGTTTTACTAATGGAGCCTTTCACTTTACATTTTCAACCATATTTTTATTGCAACAGAATCTTCTACTAATTTCAATTAATCTTTTTCTGAACTCCTCTGTTGTAATAAGTGTTTTATATATAGACAATTAATTTGATTATAATTAGATATATAAATATTAATCATATTATTAGTAGTATTTGGTGTGATACATTTTGTCATTTAGATTTTTATATATATATTTTTAATCCAATGTTTTAAACTTGGGTTGTAATATATTGATAAATAGATTACCTGATCTTCTTATTTAAAATAGTACTGAAGATTTATGAAACTAATAACCATTGTCATTTCTGTGATACCATCAACAAGACCATGAAGCTTATTTTCCCCAGTGCTGGTCCAGAGCACACTTTTTGTTCTTCTTCTTCTATTCTTCTTCTATTCTTCTTCTTTTCTTCATTTTCTTTCTTCTTCCTTTAGCTGTAATTACAGTAAACAGGGCTCAGCTTCAAACATCATTCTTCACCATGGTGGCATGTTCATCAGCTCAAGCTCATCCAGTCTTCTTATCTCTTCTCCCAGATCTTTCTTCACTGTTTCTCACCATCTCAATTTTTCCGTTTTCCCCAAAAGACCTTCTTCCTTGCACTGGCTCCCTGGTCACAAGCACACGTTAGTTGCTAACTATCCTTCTAGTCTTGCTACAAATGCCTCGTCAATTCAAACAGAATGTTGTTAGGATTGACATGCGTACAGTTGAGTTTAAGAAGCTGCATCCCAAAAATGCCTACTAATGTCCTTGTTATAACAAGTATCATACGCTAATCAAGGATTTTACAGGATAAAATGGAAGAAATTTAAAATTATTTATAAATCTGAAGGCTTTAAAAAACAAAGAATCACTAAAGCAAGGTCATACAATCTAAATTCATTACAACGTATATGTGGTTTCACCTTTCTTCAAAGTGTTTCAAATAGAACCTGAGAAGCCACAACCGTAAAGAGTAAATGAATATGTATATCTTTAAGACATAAAATTAAATATTGTTGATAATTTCTCACAATATTACTTCAAAATCAGTTGCTAAAAACTGCATTAAGACACTCTTCCTCTAGTTACGATCGTATTATATTTACATGTAATTGTTATGCCTACCTTCCCCTGTGAATTTCTATAACTTATTTTATTGAAAAGGACAGGACAAGCTAATATTCTTCTTTCAAACACGTTAATTTATTTACCTAAAATTTGCCAGCTTGACAAATTTCAAGAACATCAACTTAAAAAAATATACTATTATAGTTTGAAGCTTTCTTGACTTAAAGAATCTTGAAAATTCTACATTAAAGTGCAATTTTTAAACCATTTGCTTTTGGTTCTGAAGTACACAAGAAACAGTTAAGATCTTGCTACTTATTAATCACCAAAAAAGTGATATTTCTTAATGTTCAAGATGATCCAAATAACATTTCGGGTAGAACTGTATACTTTGGACATTTAGGATTAACCATGAAACAAAACGGAAGCACATATTTCGCCATTAAATATAAATAGACTCGATAAGGGTACAATGTAAATGAGATTAAAGAAGATATCATTTGTATTGTTGTAGCCTCATACCATCTTGGATGTTGGGATAGATGGCAACTATATTCTGACATTGATCAAGAGGGTGCAAATAGGGTGAGTTTGCTGTTTTGGACTGCCACGTGTTGCTATGATTTCTCCTAGTCTATTGTCGGTAGTATACTCTTTCTTGGCACATTGAGCATTAAGTATAATAATCTTCCCAAGGATTATATCATCACTACTATTGATAGCTCACCTGAGTTATATTATTTTCCTAAGAAGTTTTGGTCAGTTATTCCTTTACCTCATAGTCATTAATTGGGTCATTTCTGTTTACTATAGGATTGATTTACGCAGATTTTTACATATTTCCCTGTTTTTAAATATTTTTAAACTGTAATAGTAGGTGTGAAGCAGGGATGTATCTTATCTGCTACACTTTTTAACATCTTCCTCGACTTTGTGATGAATGAACTTTCCTGTTTGCATTCCAGCTTGCAAATAAACTCAACACTCTCCACAGACATACAGTATGCTGATAACACTACCCTCATAACTCGAATTTTTGACAAGCTTCAATTCTCAACTAATGAACTTGAAAAAGCTTGCCAGAGATGGGGATTAAAAGTAAATCAAACCAAGTGCAAAGTCCTAACCAGTGAAAATGATCATATCACTATTGATGGCAACACAGTGGAAAATGTTGAAAACTTCGTGCTTATGGGATCCGTTGTACCTGGTAGTACTAGTGATTATAAAAGGACGATTGCTTTAGCATTTTCAGCATTTGGAAGACTCAATGAGAGGGTATGGAAAAACAGATCAATACCTCATAAAATAAAGACCAGGTTATATTACGCCCTAATCGTTCCAATCGCAATTCTATCTATCTATTTTTCTTTCTTTCTTTCTATGTATCTGTCAATATATGTCAATATGTGTCAATATGTGTCAATATGTGTCAATATCTATCTGTCAATATCTATCTGTCAATATGTGTCAAAATCTATATCTATCTGTCAATATGTGTCAATATCTATATCTATCTGTCAATATGTGTCAATATCTATATCTATCTGTCAATATGTGTCAATATCTATATCTATCTATATATATANGTTATCCGTATTAAAGTGCTCAATACATAAATGCAGAGCGTAATATAAGATATGATAAGTTGGAAAGAATCAAAAAACTACACAAGCCATTTCGACAAGCCTGTTTCGTGATTTTATTCACTCTTCAGGAAATGTAAAACTAAAAATAAAAAAACTAAAAATAAAAATAAAAATAAAAATAAACCAGGTGCGCTTTATATCTTATTTACAAATATTATATATATATATATATATATATCTATATATCTATATCTATATCTATATCTATATCTATATCTATATCTATATATATATCTATCTATATATATATCTATATCTATATCTTTATCTATATCTATATTGTTTTTCAAAAATATAATCTGTGACTATTTTTAATTAATTACTGTTGTGTCTTTCAACATTTTTGTTCAAAGAAGGGCAAGGCTTTTACTTGACAACAATAAAATGATATTTTAACAAAACATTTGGATTTGCACCAATTACCTTTACATTTGAAACTAGGAACTGAAAATGGTATTTATTAGTAAAGTAATATGCTAATGCAAAGTACTTTCTGATTAAGTACTTTGCAAATTCAAAAATAAATTTATTTGTTTCAAAGCTAAATTATTTAGAGCATATTATAATATAAAAAATTAAATTATTTAATCAGAGGTATACTCTGGTTGCACTCTACTTGCCTTTATTGTTTTAATGCTTTTACGTTAAGACAATCAAAGGCTACTTTTTATCATTCTTGTGGATTTTTTAAGTGTTACTGACATTTTTATCGATATCATTTACGTGAAATTGTTAATAAGGCACAAAAAACACAGCAATTTTTATAAATTTATTGTAATCAGTACAATCATATTTTTTTAGTATTGACGTCATTTTTTCCCCAGCAATTGGGGCTCAGACAGTGCCCTCCAGAGGGACTTTAATTTGGCAGTGAGGAATTTCTTGGCCGGATGCTTTTCCTGACGCCAACCAATGACTTTTTTTTTTGTAAAGTTCCAAATTCTCCTCAGTAGCTCGGAGAATCGAACCCGGAACTCCTGATTTATGTAGTTGCACTAACCATTAAGCCACGGCTCCTCTCAGTACAATCATTTTCCTGTCTGAAAAAAAGGAACATTTCTCATATGCTCAATGTATTCCAACAAAAATCTCATTTGTAAAAACTACTAGTTTCTTAATTAGTAGCTTATGTACTGTATATTTTAAACTATCTTTTTCTGTTCTTCTTTTTTAAAATCTTTTTTTATCAGAGTCTTTGTTTCCATTTCCAAGAATGTTGTAGTATTTTCCTGTTTTACAAATGCAAGTCATCTGTCATTAGTAAGGTGCTGGAAGACATATATAAAAATGTATTAATGGAGACCCCACGGTACCTCTTTTCCTATTTTGTACTAATAAATTCACTTAACTATGTAGCTGAGAAATATGAAGTTAGATTTAATGAAAAATATTTATAAATACAACTAACAATAACGCTTGGTTGGCACCAGAAAGGGAATCTAGTCCATTATTCGCTATTAAAATAATGTTCCTCAAAAGCCTACAATCCCCAGCCGATAAATTTTAATTATATTCATTTCGAACATCTGTTCATTTGTTTTAGTTTTTCATTTCTTCTGGGATAAAGTTATTTCATACAAAAAATAATGTTTTTACTCAATTTAACTCAGCCTGATATATTTTTTTAAGTTATTTCTAGAAACTTCCTCAAAATGACAGCCTTGTATTCATATAGGCTATATGCTTTTGAAAACGTAAAAAATCTTATTTTATTTCTGAAGAGGCAAAACACTATTTGAAAAGAGCAAAACTGCATTGGCATTAAAAGACTAATTTGTACCCTTCGATGTGCTAATCAACCAAATGAACTGGCTACAGAAATCATCAAAAGAAATTTTTCCAAGTTAATTTAGTACGTATGTTTGATTCACAGAATGTCCTACAAAAATATTGAATTTAAATGACAGCAAACAAAAATTTCTTTGTTGGTTGTGGAACATGGTGTTTATAATAATTGTGAAGAAAAGAGAAAATTAATTAAAGAAACAGCTTGAAACAACGTCATCATATGAAAGAATATTATAATTTCAACTAGTGATGTTGCTCTCGTAGAATGGACGATAATGAAATAGCATAACTGATTGCTGTAATTGTTCTGTAGCACCAATAGGAAACAAAATATTTCATTTACTTCGTTTTATTTGTCTTGTTAACGAGCGAAGTGAGTCAGAAGTCCCAGCAGGAGACGTAGTTTCCCTCCAAAAATTTATATTCTATTCTATACCAGGAGGTGAGTATTCATTCAACTGAAAATTAGTATGAATCAAGCTTGGAGAAAATAATTAAGGTGCTACTAATTATTTACTTATATTTCCAGGAGTTAATGAGTTATGAGGTAATTAGTGGATGCAAATTAATTTTTATGAAGCTATCGGCACAAAAATTGGCATTAAGATGTGTCTTGATAATGCACACATTTTCATTTCATATATTCATATTTATGAATATTGGTTAATTATTGAGTACTTTAAATTGGTAGTTACATGTTGCTCATGAAGCAAAACTTGCTATGAGTAATTTTCTCCCCATTTGAAAGTGTGTCAGGATGGCAAAGTGGTCTTAGGCTCTGGTCCACGAATGTGTTGATGTGGAATCGTATGTAACTTCTGATAAGTTTTTTTGAAAATATGTACATATATATCATACAAAATGTCTTTGTTGTTGAAATTTATATACTTTTAAAGACGACTACCAACCAATCTAGCCACACTCAGCTGAAGGGCCACCTCATCATGTATAACTGCAAGTAATGAACCAATCCCAGTAGCAGAACCTGCAAGCGAGCCAGCAGGAGAACTACCCTCATGCTAATACCTGATGTACACAAGGGGAAAAATATCAGTAGAAGGGTCATCTCTTTCTAGTACCTTTTTAAATTTTATTCATATTTCAAGGAATTGAAATTTAGTTACGAATGACTCAAATGCATTATCATCTTGAGTAGCAAACCCAGGTTAGCTTGTTACAGGTTTACAAGCTTAAGAATGCATTATCATCTTGAGTAGCAAACCCAGGTTAGCTTGTTACAGGTTTACAAGCTTAAGAAATAAAGATAAAGATAATTTTTCACATTGACACTCAAAATTGAATCTTTCAACCAAAAAACAATTGTTATAGATCCAAATAGACAAATGTATAACACAGAAAATCATTGACGGAGGAATATGATTTATGCTAAATGTGTGTTACATTTTCTCTAAGGAAATATTTTAACGACTAGATATCCTTGTTTCAAGAAATGTTGTAATCCAAACAAAACAACGATTTAAAATATAAAGATTCAAAAAAAGTGGTTAAGGATTAGTTTTGATGTCAATGGTTGATGATGATGATGATGATGATGATGATTATATTGATTATTATTATATGCTCTGCATATTCATACTATAGTTTTTATAAAATATAAGGAAAAAGGGAAGCAGTGGAAATGTTGGAATCATGCAGAGGATATTAGGGAGCAGTAAAGCTGTAATATAATTATTATTTGATTGAAAACTAATCGGAGAATAAATGTAATCAAACAAGTAGCATAACACTGTAGTTTGGGGAGACCACATGACTACATTTCTCATATTTCTTTAATTAATAGACTAGTATTACTTCTCCAATAAAAGAGCGACTGATGGGCAGCACACAGCGTAGTACTAATAATAATGATCAGTACTACAGAGGTGTTGCATTTTTGATGAGGCAAGATGCTGTTAGGCCATTCGAAAAGAAATCTTGTCAATTAACCAATATTTAAAGCTCATACATAGGTGGCATATTTGATTATGTTTTATACCTATGGAATTTATTTCTTTTATCTTCCTTGTAATACCTTTCTGGTTTCTTTTAAATTCTTGTAATCTGTCATTAATAAGGTGTTGAAAGACCTATAAAAATGTACTGATGAAATCCAGCAATGCCTAGATCCGCCTTTGTTGGTATTCAGTAGGGATTTAGAGAATCTCCTTCCTCTAGTGATCCTTTGAAAGTAACTATAGAACATATCTATAGTTTTAGACTTCGACTTAGCAAAGGACGCACTTTAGCTTTACACATTTCTCAAATGATATATAAGTGTGAAACAAGGGTATTTTAATGTTTTCTGTTTATGATATTGATCAAATTTTCTTTAGTGTTATTTTCTCATTTTTCTCACATTTCAAAATGCTTATGAAACCAGATGCAATTAATCGAATAAGCACTCTGTAGATGTTGGCTTTCTTTCAGGTTCTTTACTTGGTTGTATTCTCTGTTTGTTTTAAGTTTTTATCTTACTGCTTACTGTTTGCTGGTTATTTCGTCTGTTCATCAAAGTTTATGGTAATTATCTTATACTGGATTGTAGCATTACTCCAAAAACAACACAGCAGGAATAAAGCAAACTTTGAGTTTGATCTGCAGGGTTTCAGACGAAAGGAGAAGGAAGTAACCGAGTTTTTTTAATGAGTCAAAAACTCAATTAAAATATAGAAAGCTGTGTTTATGTCTTTCTCCAATATGTATGGGCTATCATTCTGATGTTAAACTTAAAGAGATTATTCCCAAAAAAACAACTAAAGGATTGCTAATCAAAGATGCTTGGTTTGTCAATTGTCTTGTATTTAATCTGTTGATAAGTCTGATTGTAAAAAAGTTGCCTTTTTGTCTCAAACTAGAACGTAAGTTATGCCGGGTACTAAGTTCTTCTTCTTCAGTTTCCATGCCTACTTCAAGCTTGGGTGAGTAATGGACAATGAACTGACCAACCCCTTCTGTCTGCTGCCTGTCTACAGATGGTTACTGATGGTACTTTGGGGCATTCTTGTAACTAGACCATCAAATTCCTTCACTATTTATCTGACTCTTTTCTCCTCTACTTTATCAAACAAAACGATTTCCTTCAGGTTCCTCTTTTGCATGACAAAGTCAAAGAGCTGCAATTGTCTGGACTTTAAGATATTCAAAAGTGACATTTCTTACCTGAATTGACTGAGATTCTCTTTATTTCTATTGTGAGCAGCGTATGAGATATGTAGCATGTGTCTTAAGTACCACATTTTCATGGCATTGTTTTTGCTTCTGATACCAGTTAAAATAGTCCAGAACTAACATCCATAATACAGCACTAACCAGATATAGCAATTTAACAAGTGGGTGCTTGTATTTGTGGTAAAGTTAAATGCATCCTATATCACTGAATCCTTCATTAGATTGTACAATTAGGTGGTTATGAGAAAACTAAGGTATTTGAAAGATTGGACAAGTATTTTTGTTGATTTTTGACTAGCATACAGCACGTTGGATCTTTCTTTTCCCATGATATGTCTATGCATTCTGTCTTTTTGACATTTACTACCATTCTCTTGTCTTTACTCTCCTAATGCACTGTTTACACAAGGAACTGTAAATCATTCTGAGTTGTCGCAATAAGCACGATATCATCAGGGTATCTTATGTTTTTAATATTCATTCCTCTTATTCTGTAACTAGGCATTTGAAATATTGATCTCAGGATTAACTCTCTGTACAAATTAAACAAACCTGGCGAGAACACCTAATCTTGGCCGACTCTTTCCTTGTTTGGTATTTGTTTCTTCAGTGAATTATTCATAAGGATGTCTAATTCTTGCTGAAAGTAAAGATTTTGTATCAGGCGGAATTTCCTCCTGTTGATGTCAATATCCTTGAGGTTATACAGTAGATTTTTGTGTTTTGCCCTTTCAAAGACATTTTGGAAATAAATACTACTTAAGTAAAGTGGTTGCTGGATTTGCAAAGCTCTTCCAGTGAGCATTCTAAGAAGAACGTTTGTGTTACTAGTGCCCTTGTCTACTATAATGCCTTATTAGTCTTCGGAATGCCCGTCGCAAAGCCCATCTGCGTTGTATTGCTCAGACGACTACAAATTCTTGTGACTATTGAAACCATCTGCGACTATAAAAAGTCGCAAATCATCACGGAGGTCTTCATCATCTGCCAGATGAAAGGCGTTGGTAGGTGCTTGTAGACTGATGTGATGGTAACTACATCATTTTCTGCTTCAATGATTTCAATACCAGATGAGGAATAGTCTCTGCTGGCTTTAAGTCGAGATGGGTCTTTGCAGTAGATTACACTGCCGTGAACTTGGCTAGGTAAAAATAACATAGCGCATACTAGGAATTTGCAGTGGCACCGATATTTTGTATGTTTTCTTGAGGCCGAGGTAGTCATATTTGACACTACCAAGGAATTTCTGCTCTGAAAGACCCTTAGCTTTGAATGTGATAAATTTAAGCTTTTAGGTCATTTTTCTGGTCTTCGAGGCTGAGAGTCTAACCTTTTACCACCACCGAATAGGGGACGATAGAGGCATGAAACGTCCTATAGCAATTACAACCCGCAATGTGGTTAACAGGAGGCACCACGTGAAGTTTTCTACTTCCCTTTTTTGTACGTTGATAGATCTAAACCTTGCTTCTACTCTAAATTTGGTCTCATCAATGTCTATTCTTTAGGTATTTTCATTGAAAGTGTTTTAATAAGCTGTTGCTGGTATCAATACAGTTTGTTTCATCTCGTTTGACTCATTTCTCTCAACATTCCCATCCTCATGCTCTTCGTCCCCTTGTTGTTATTAATCTTTCTATGAATGTAAGGTTTTTTCTCAAGCGACTAGACTGTGAACAGCTTTGATTCTGACTACTTTTTTCTACTACAGAACTTTCACTTTTCAAGATACAAACATTTCCTCAACTAAACCTAACTAAACCCAGTTCTGTGCACATATAATTTTTACTTGCGTTTCTCTAGAAAAAATGTGTGTAGGGTGATGGTCATTATTTTATTACAGACAAACCTCTGAAAGTACCTGATATGTAAAATTAAAATTACAGGTCAAAGTATACTTTTTGTTCTTACAAAATCTCATAAAAACGTTAATGTATGAAACAGTGATTAAAGGACAGAAGAAATTGCTTGATGAAGAATATCTTAATGTTAAATAAAAATTTGTTATTAAATTTAAACTAAATAAATTTAGTTAATACAAGTAAAATAAATTTTTACATTAAGATATGGTTAACAACATATCGTTTTTGGCTTAAGGTATTATAGGAACTATAGTCATGATTTGACCTATTTGGAACTGATCCTCAACTAAATATACTAAACATACTAAATACACTAAATACACTAAATACACTAAATACACTAAATACACTAAATACACTAAATACAC
The DNA here is from genome assembly GCA_003991215.1 of Morbakka virulenta. Classification (NCBI taxonomy): domain Eukaryota; kingdom Metazoa; phylum Cnidaria; class Cubozoa; order Carybdeida; family Carukiidae; genus Morbakka; species Morbakka virulenta. The sequence continues at coordinate 974,631 of RDPX01000115.1, read as the reverse complement.
TAAATACACTAAATACACTAAATACACTAAATACACTAAATACACTAAATACACTAAATACACTAAATACACTAAATACACTAACTACACTAAATACACTAAATACACTAAATACACTAAATATACTAAATACACTAAATATACTAAATATTCTAAATATACTAAATATACTAAATATACTAAATATACTAAATATACTAAATATACTAAATATACTAAATATACTAAATATACTAAATATACTAAATATACTATATATACTAAATATACTAAATATACTAAATATACTAAATATACTAAATATACTAAATATTTTTAGAAATACAAGCAAAGAATTAATTTGTTTCTTGAAAGTTTTGTATTACAACGAGTAGAATTAATAATTTTTACCAATCATATACTGATTCTATCCTTTTCATTTAAAATTTAGCGTAATTTTGAAGGAAAGGGAATTCTGTCCATTCATACTTTTCCATTAATAATTCTTTATTTTTTTAAGCATTTGTTTCAATAATTGGACAAATACAACCAAAATGCTGCCTGACTACCATTCTAACATTCTACCATTCCATCATTATCAGTTATTCATATTTTGGTATTTTGATATAATTCAATAAGGTTTCCAGTAATTCAAAATGATTTTTTGCCTTTTGACTGTCAAGAAAATTGTGAGCTTCATTTACAAATTCACCCTGTGCTACAATCGTTCTTCTTAAAGAATCAGTACGCATCACTTTACGGATCCAATGACCAGGAAAACCTTGAAAATTTTCTACCTTGCATAAAATATACAGAAACCAGGAAATCTTATTTACCAAAGAAAATGATACTCAGCCTACAAAGGAAATACTTGTACTCTTGGCCGAAATACTATTAGGTAAAATCCAAATTAAATAAACTAAACTAGAACATTAGAAGAGTAATCAAGACGATACTTAATTATACTAGATATTATTGATGGATTTTTTCAATGGTATACCTTACCACTCTGTGCTTGTGTTGTTTGACACTGTAGCTATATCTACATTTGGCAGCTCTATCATCTCAATGCAATGACAACTTCGTTTGAAAAATGCGTCTTTAAAAATTGTGTAAGAATTGTATTGGATTTATAGATCTATCTGTTAACCTCGACATCAATATGTTGCAAATCATTGGAACTAAAACAGGTGCGCTAGATTTCGTTCTTTAAGCGGAAATTGGAGTTTTTTAATATTTATGATGTGGTGAAAACAAAAAAAAATTAGCTAGGTTATAATCTTAACCTACTGATTTGTAATAAGGGTCAACAATGTTACAAATTTTAAGAAGTCGTTTTCACCCTTCAAATCAATAAACAATGATACAAAATTAAATTACAAATTAGGTAGCACTAACATACAAACCGGTATTTAATTTAAATGCAAATTCATACTATAATAATGCTAAATTCAAAAATGGGAAAAAATTGTGTTAAACATCGGTTGAGTTCGCGTAAAGGATGTAAAACATTACAGACTATATCAAAACTATAATTAATTTTCTGGACAGAATAAGGAATCTGGAAAGAAATATTTACAGATAGTGCTTACTATTGCTAGAAATCATGTCATCACAAAGACTACGAGCAACTCTTTATTTGTCTTTTCTAAAAAATTCAACCCTAGGGAACCGAATGGTAGTAGAATCTTACACTGACACTTACCTGATACAAAGAATGACCCAATTCTGAATGAAACTTTTCTAGTGACTCTCTAATTATTTCACTAATAGTTATATAACTGATCTTCTACATTGTAGCCATTTCTTTAATTTGAAATGGAGGATTTCAAGTCCTAACTATCATGTAAAACTATATTCAACTGTCCGTACGAGTTCTGTAAAGTCCTTTCATTGGAAACATCTGCATTTATATCCAATGCAAATGAACAAAAATTTCGACAATAAATTTCTAGAATTGAAAATCTCTTTTATATTGCTTGCTGTCAAACATGTAAGGAACAAAATATGGAATTTATAGTCACTTGGAAACAGAAATTGACAACTTGAAGTTTCACATGAAGACTTTTGATAATGAATAAATTGGAGGTCACTTGATAAAGACCACCAGAATAAACATTTGTGAAATCTAAATTTTCTCTAAATGTAATAAATTACAAAAGGTTTTTACCAAACATTTTGTTGCAGATTTCTACGTGAAAAGTAAAAAATATTTGATTTTAGTCCAAGAGTACAAAAACTAAAATGGTTTCAAAACAAGAATAAAAATAATTAAAAAATACACTGAAAGGAAAAAGATTAATGATTAGAGACAATTTTATCACGATACATTGCTTTGCTAACATTTTCACCTTCTACTGAAGGACAACATTTAAAACTCCTGACAGGACTGTGTTCTTAAATTATCTTTAATATATCGAGCACAACTTTGATTTCACTTGATACTACCCTTTTTATGTATGAAACAAACTGATACACATCGTAAGTTAATATATTAAAAATATTTAGCATATATTTGTTTAGAGAGTAGTACGTTGATACTTGTATAGACGTTGGTATCGAGAAAACTATCGATTTGATGATAAATAAATATTCGTTAATAATATTTTAACTTTATAGTGCTAGTGTTGACCAATTAAATAGTAATTTTCTTACTTCATTAGGTTCAATCTTATATAAAGTAGAATAAATATGAATAAGATAGATATAGTATGATTGCTAAGCTATGAGCTTAGCAATCATACAAAGGAGGCATCTTTTTGTGCTGTTGTTGTAATGGGGGGCTGATTTTAGGATATACCAAGATATTTCGGGTGCTTTTCCGGTTTTTTCCTTTGCATCCCATACAAAACTGGATAGTGTAATGCTGTACTTGAATTTACTGTGGGTAAATGCTTTCGGTTAATCCTATGTATGCCTTTTCGATGTTAGGTGTTGTTGGTGTTCCTGTGAGTGGTGCCAATGATATTGTTGCCTTGTAGATGACGTGTGGTGTAGTGCATTTTTTGAAAGGAGACATTGACTTTTTGTTCTGCAGTTACAGGATTGGTTTGTTGTTATTGTTTTGGGGCTGGTGATGTTGTTATTATACTTTTTGGTGATTTGTGACATATTTTCTGTGCAGCTGTATCTTAATTTTAAAGTGTTCCTGTTAAATATCTTGTTGAGTTTGCTGGACGCAGGGAAATGTTTGTGGATGAGGTGCAGGAAGGCTTTTCCAATGTTTGTTTGGACGATTTTGTTAAAAGGAGGGATGAACCAGATGAGGTCTCGTTTTCTTGTGCGGTTGTTTGATTGGCGTGGTGTAAATGATAGGCCTGTTGGATGTCCACTATTTTTGAGGGCAGCTTCGAACTCGGGTCTGGCGTCGTTGAATATTTCTTCATTGGAGGAGTTTTAAGATCTCTTTAAGTCTCTTGCTGACCGATTTTGGGATTTCTTTAATATTGGTTGGTGGGTGGTTTAAAGACGTGTTAATATAGAGAAGTTGTTCATTTTCTTTCTTGTATGAGCGGTATGTGGACGATGTAAGGTCGAAGGTGATGTCAAGGAAGTCTACTTGTTTTAGGTTTGTCTTTATATCAATTTTAAATCCTATGTCCTTGAAAATTGTTATAACATCTTTTCTTGTTTTGTCTCTTTGTATACCGTTTTTATCTCAGAGAATGATTAAGCCGTCGTCTCTTTACAATACACTGTATTCCTTCCGAATTCTTTCACCTAGTTTGGACAGTATAAAAAGGCCGACAAATTCGAAGACTTCTGCTCAGTCGTAGTTAGCCATGTTTACATCAAAGTTTTCCGTAGTTCATCGTTTTATCTATGGTGACCCGTTGTTGAATAAAAGATATTTTCGGCAGTGGTTTATAGTTTGGATGCTTTCGTCATCAATGTTAGTATGGGATAATGCAAAAGAAATGGCGTTGTGTAGTATCGTTGGAGTTATAGAAGGGTAAAAGTCTTTAATGTCCAGCTGTGTGAATGTGCATGATTGTTTTGATTGGATGTTATTGAACCACTTGATAGCTGATGCTGTATTTTTCAATTGGTTTACTTTTTTAACATTCTTTAATTTCGAATTGATGTCGTCTAGTATGACCTTACTAATTTTTCCTATTTCGTTTTTTGTGGGGTTTATAAGGCGGCAGGTTGGCTTGGTACGGAAGTCTTCTTTGTGGTCCTTTATGGTTTTGTATGATTGGACCTTTGCAAGGATCTCTACTCGTTCGTCGATTCCCAGTCTTGAGGTAATGTCTTTGGCTTCCAGATTAATTTCGTTACAAGTGTGACTTTGTGCTTTCTTGTATGTTTTGGTGATGTTTTCTTTTATCAGCTTTTCGTGTGTGTAGGGTGTTATTTCATATAGGTTGTTCGTTTTGTCGGCGAATATCAGTAGATTCGGGGACCATTTCATCCTCATAATATCGTTCTTTAACTTCGTCTGAGAATGGTTAGATACTTTTCGAAATTTTAATTTGTTTACTAAATCCATCATGTCATTTTCAAAGTTCTCAAGTTCGTTAAACTGTGGTGGGCACTTCCTTGTTTTAAATCCAAACTTTTCTTAAAAAGGGAAGTTCGATTCCTCATTATCATCTTTTAGGAAGAACAGGGCATTCAATCGCATTCTTTTGATGAACTTTCTATTTTCTCTATTAATTAAAGCTTGTAAGTAGATCTTGGTGGTATTGGGATGTTCTTTAAAGAGTAGGCAAAATTCTTTTTTTCCATGTTAATGTTACTCATACTGCTAGAGTGCTCAACTGTTGTAGCAGGAGCTCCTGTATATTTGTGTAATTTTGTGTATTCGCATCAAAAAGTGCTCAATGCATATAGCAGAGCAATATATAAGGTAAAACACGAAAAATAAGAACTGTGATTGCAACTAATAGTTTCACGATATTTCGATCATCAGGCAATAATGCAACAAATACTGTACAAGCTAAAATTACACGTATTACAGTGGGTTAATATATATATATATATATATATATGTGTGTGTGTGTGTGTATATATTTTTATGTTAATCGTAATTCGTTTTTGCTCAACTTTATAGTAACAACAGAAAAAATGAATTGCTGAATTACTAAGCAAAACTGGAGTAAAAATTTTAATTGTCAAAACACTGCTAGTGAAAAATTAAACTCGAAAGTACATGTAACATTTCGCCCTAGATATGATAACCTTTTCCTTAAGCGGAAATAAAAATAAGGAAATAGAGAAAAAGTTAAATAAGAAATAGATAACGGACGTAAGAATATCATTGGGATACAAATTATTAACTAATACTTTTCGATCTAATGCCGAAATATGATTTTTAATTCATGGTATATGAACATAAAGTGTGATAAGAGAGAATGAACTCTTAGTTTCTAATGCCTTAACAATGGCACACCCCAGATGGATTAACAAAAATACCTAAACAAGTAGTTTTACCACTAAAAGGCATTAAAAGCATTACAGATAAAACAATTTCAGATTCCAGATAGTTAAGAAATAATAAAGAATCAAAAGTTTCAATAATTCACCAGTGGAATAGAGCTGTTTATCAGATAATGATGAAAATATTAAAAAGTTAGTAAATCATTAATAAATGAAAAGAAAAATGAACAGTAAAATGAAAAATACAAACCTCTAATTTATGAAGTGAAATTTTCAGGGGTTTTCTCACTTCACCAATACCATTCCTTGTTATTAATGGTAAAATCTAATCAAATACAAAACAATTATTTTTTGAATAGTTCAGTGTGAATATGAAGGTCTAGCAAAGCAATTGGCACTAATTTATGAAAATGTAACCCTAATTTTAAGAAAGTTACTGAGGACTTTCGGAGGACAATACCTATTGCTGATATTAATATGTCCATAATGTCAGGTGGCTTTGATGTCAGGAATGCCGTAATTATTTCTGAGATGATGTATCTGATAAATATTTGTTTATTTATTTTTGTCAACAATGCCACGAAAACACATTTTTTAATGATAATACAGTAAAAATTGAATAAGCAAATGACAGAACAAAATTTAAATGTCACTTTTCAGCTGAGCTAAAAATGCCGAATATTATTAATAATGTTATTTGTTTACAAAAACATCGCGGTATCCTGTATTATTTATCATTTAATAGAAACAAATGGACAAACACAATAACCTCAATCTTTGTTTTATACAAGGCAAACCTTGCCTGACTGTCACATGTGATTCATTTTCAATCCGTATTACTTAATACAAAGACTAATTTGTCAATAACAGCTGTTTTTTGTTGTTGCTTATGAAATATTGGTTTGCAAGTGAAAATTTAATGACCTTCTTATAATTCTTAAGAAATTAGCAATGAATTTCAAAGCGACTGTTGTAAGAGACAATTCTAAAAGAACCGAATAAGAACAATCTAGAAAAATATTCGAATATGTTGCCTTAATTTACCGCAACTCCATATCCCAGCCCTCACTTTGGTTTCATTTCACTACTCTTCTGTAATTATTTTTGTGGTATTCGTATTTTTTAAAATATAACCTGATAACTTTTATAATAATTTAGCCGTAACCAATATCCTTCCTGTTTTTCTTAATCTTCAGAGGGAGTTATTCTGAAAAAAATAGTATTTATAATTATCCAGGAGTTAAAATAAAGCAAATATAGAATATATATAAACAACTTTTTGGAAAAGAAAGAATAATTTTGCAAATGTTAGAAGAGAGGAAATGTTGGAGAGAAATAAATAACTTTTGGTAAAACAAAAAACAATTCTGCAAAAGTGAAAACATAGCAAAAGGTAGATATAAATAAATATCTTTTAGACACTTCAGATAAACTCCTAAAATCATTCAAAGAAGAGTTGAAATGAAACTTACAGCTTAAGGGTCCTGTTCTTTCCTAAATGATTAAATTTTGAAATCAATTTTGATTGGAGAAATATGACTTATCCTTAATGGAAAGGAGAAACAGATTTTCCGATAATATTGTGAGCAATCCATCATGCTTCAGGTTCAAAAGTATATACTATTCTAATTTTGAAAGAACGCTATTTGCCTCATTTTCTTATAGACACCAAAAACACTCTATTTGGTCATCACATCTCTTCTCTGGGCCGTATTTTATGTTTGTTAGGTATATTAAAACAAACTAATCAGAAGATGATGATGATGATGATCATCACCATCATCATCTTGATCATCATGATCATGATCATCATCATCATGATCATCATCATGATCATCATCATCATTATTATTATATCATGTCAATAGGAACTCCATTCCTGGAAGGTGTTGTATGTATTTTATAAGTCTTTTAAATATGGGTTAAAAAGTACACATGATTTATCTTAGCTGTATGGATTATACTGTCTAGTTGAGTGTACAACTTAGCTAATCAGGACTGGTGTAAATTCCCACTTGGTGTTGTTGTCTTTATTCGAAGCGTTTTGTTTCCTCAGCGTGGGTATGATAACATATTTGAAGGTGAAAAATGGAAATAGATTTCTCTCAGATGACAGAGTCAAGTAAAAATATATTTCTGAGATATTATTTTCCTTCGTATTTTTAAAGTTTAAAAACTATAGTTAATAAATTTTAGAGGATTGGTGGGAACAATATATTTTGTTTGGGAGATTAGTGCAGGTTGCTTTTTTGGTATGGTACCTCGAATTATGATAAAATGCTCAATTTTGCAATATCCTTCCTGATTTTACTGTTAGCAATGAAAAAAACAACATTTTGAGAGTAAATAGGCTTTTTCAACTGATTTGTGTATTTTTGGTAAGCCGAATCAAAAAATACCATCCATTTTCTTTGGTCAGGTCAAGTTTTTGAGATATGATTAGTATACGGACCATTTCTTAGTAATCGATTTAAGATAAACAGTGCTGTAGCTGGCTCAACCTTTGTTTTTATGTAGAAAACAAAACAAAAGCAGCTTAAATCTGAAACCGAAACCTCATCTGTTTTAAACTTTGGGAAACTGAAACAGAATGTTTTTCTCTTTACTCCAGAATGGTCATTTTTTTAGCAGAGCTGAACTTCAGTCAATGTGACTTAAACTCACAAAAAACAGATGCAGTGTTTCTATTTAGTATTTTAGATCAAGGGAAAAGGACAGCAAGCGTACAAGTCATCCTGACTGCTTCTGTTATTTACGCGGCAATGTGATTCTTCCAGCTAGTCTTGCAAAAATAACTGATTATGTGAAGAAGACATACCATGCTTACTTTTGGTTTTAAGCTTCGAGACCAGGACAAGCCATTTGCACCTCATTTTAGCTGCAAAACATATGTTGACAACGTGATTGGAGAAATAACATAAAGATAGAATATGTATTTTATTTGCTGTTCCCACAGTGTAGAGAGAGGGTAAAGATCGTGCGACAGTCTGTTATTTTCTCATGCTTAATCTTCAAGGAATCAATCGCAAGAAGAAGCATTGTCTCCAGTTCCTGATGTTACGTCTGTCAAAAGACCAGTCTCTTACAGCCCAGACCTACCTGTTTCCGAGCCAGATATGGCATTGACATCTTGCTCTGAATCTGTATCTGTTAACAGTTACAACTAAATAGAGGGTGAAGAATACATGCCAGAAGAGAATGTCCGGTCAGTGTCTCTAACACAAGCACATTTCAATAACGTGACACAAGAAATAAACCTCTCCAAAGTATTGGCACAGCTTCGTTTTTAGCATCCCAGAGAGTCGTTATTGGTTTACTACAATAACATTGCTGATTTGTTAAAATCAATTGGAATGACGTTGTTACCAAATGGAGGCTTTTCATCTACTCGTCCAGCAGACTTCTCAAGGCAGTTCGCTTTTCTCTATAATGGAAATAAATGCTCTGAGATTTTAAATGGTCATTCTGTACAAATGAAAGAAATCCACGACAACATGGATCAATTGGTGTCTGCTATGAATACCATGACCATGGTTGATTGGTTTTAGGAATACAGGGTGGGTACACAAAGTATCTATGCTTTCTATGTTTTCGGGACACTCGGGCTGATGAACAATATTATATCAGACAAGAATGGCCGCCAAGACAATGATTGGAGCCTGGTTTGTACAATGTCCAGTCCCTCCCTCTTGTTGAACAAAAAATAATATTACTACCACCCTTACATATCAAACTGGTTCTAATGAAGAACCTTTTTAAGGCAATGGATAGAAAAGGCAGACTGTTTACTTTCCTTTAGAAGAAGTTTCTTCGGACAAGCTTTGGAAAGCAAGGCTAGCATTTTTGATGGGCCTCAGATACGGGAACACATGAAGGACTCAATGTTTGATGATGCCTTGAGTGCTTCTAAGCTGTTTGCTAGAATGTCGCTTAAGTCATTAATTACAAGCTTTCTTGGAAATAACCAAAGTGCAGAATAAGAGAAGCAAGTCGACGAACTTCTGAAGAACTTTTAAAATTTAGGAACTTGCATATCCGTCAAAATACATTAGACTATTTTCCTCAGAACTGTGGAAACGTAAGTTAGGAACAGGCAGAGCAATTCAGAACATTCGTGTCATTGAAGAACACTGCCAAGGCCGGTGGATTGTGAAAGTTCTTACTGACTACTGTTGGTGTTTAAAACGAAACGTGGTGGATACTCAGCACAAGAGAAAGTCATTTAAAAGGTCCTGTATCCATGATTAGCTTTTGTTTAAAATATAATCTTTAATTTCTGACGTCTATTAGATAAAATGCATGCTTTTTGTGAAGCATTAAATTTCAAAATTAAAGGTAAAAATACGACTAAATGGCGTTTAAATTCAATTCTTGTACAACCTCGTATCTTAAAAATATGACCTGATTGGAGAAAATGAGTACGCAGTTTCGATTCTGCATAGCAAACTACTCCAGAATCAGCTATTACATGTTTGACCTTTGAAACGTCACAGGCCATTAATATTAACCTGTTGGCTTGTCGAGAATAAAGCAAACTTTCAACTGAAACAACGAACACCCTTGAATTGTAAAACTGCAAGGGTTGATTGGCCCTGCAAGATAAAGAAACCCTTGAAAAAATAAGGAAGTGCTTAATGGTGGTTGCAGTGATGGAGAATTATATAGTGTTACTAAAAGATGACCTTTATTCCATTGCTTGAAAAAAATATGAAACAAATTGTTCAAGAAATATTTGAATATTTAGCAGAAGAAGTATAAAGAGCAGTTAATTTTCATGTCAAGAGGAGGATAGACAGTTGGAAAACCTATTGATGATATTAACGTTTTTCACTCAATCTCAAAAGGACGTTTTGTGTAGTTTATTCTGTATAGTATAGATCATTCCAGAAATCTGTGGAAGTTTCTGAAATGTCATGGAACATAATAGAAACTTGTAGAATGTTCTAGAAACTGATGAAACCATTTAAAATATTCCAGAACTAATGCTAAACTGTTTTAGAAATGTATAAAAAAGACTATAAAATTTAAGTAGGAACTCTATACTTATATAAAAATATTGAGATTGTTCTATTAATTTCTATATTTGGAAGGCTCCTTTAGTCATAGAATGTAAGGGAAGTTAGATTGTTTTTTATTCAGTACCAATATCAGCACCAGTTACGATTGCCATCTACTTCATGCAACTCCACTCGACTTTAGGTAATTGTTAATGCTTTGTACCTACTGCTCCGCTAAATAATGACGTTTAGAATTTTACCTACACGTGTTTTGTGTTTCTTTCGTGCGAGAGCCTTCGAACAAATCAAGAAGACTTTGAAACATTTTATTGATCATTGGTTAAGAAAATTATGATGTAAAAGGGAAATGCCCCAAACGGTTTAAAGAAATAGTTTCGAATAGTTAAGAGTCTGGAATTCTAGAGTTGATTGATATTGAAATTTTAGAAAAGTATTTAGAAACTCTGAAATTTCATGAAAGTTTCAGTGACGAATACCTTAATGACGAAAATGTTATGTGTAAATATATAATATGTACTATCGACAGATCTGCTTATCACTCATCATAGCAAAACTAAAAAGCTCTTTCTTGTTTTTTACAGTTTTAAATTTGACCCGAAAAATTTGCGTTTTTGCAAGGTTAATTATAAACTTTTCATTTTTGTTAGGAAGAAATTTTTGCAATTTACAGACATAAAACCTATTCTTGATGCATTTTGGATCATCACTTGCTGACTAATACAAATCTTTATTAGTAAGAAGAAATTGTATCTATTTGTAAACCATTTTCGATCAAGACGAATAAAAGTTCAGACAATATACAATTTAGACAGATAAATACTCCGACTGAAACAAATCAGACATTTTGTCCCACTGACAATGTTTCGGTTTAATTTTGTAGAAGTGACAATATTACTTTATATTCTATTAGACTAGAAATATAGGATAACATCGTTCAGATTATTAAATCATTTCCTTTTGTAGCTAACCGTTAACAATTTATGGGTTTTTGTTTTGCAATATTTACATTCTCTCAGTAATTATTAGTGACAGTAAGCAATGCAGTCAAGAAATAGGACTGGACTGACTTAAGTTAGGCGTCTAAACAGCTGTGTACCTATACTACACTAAGTCCCAACTTAAAATTGATAGTTGTAGAGGCGTAAAGCATAGTAAAGTCAGCTTCACTGGCTTAGCAACTAAGATTACCTTGGGAGAAAAGCTACTACTACGTTTGAAAACTACTTGAAGTCACGCTGTTTCATTGTCTTCAAAAATTTACTCTGCTGTTACGGAAACCAGCACAAAAGCTAGATGGAGTCTAATTTATCTAAGCAATGGGTTAAAGAGATCGATGGAAAGTTTGTATTTAAAGCCAAGACCATAGTGTTATTGGGAAGAAATTACCCAGCATATCCTTCAGTTAAAGATCTCAAAGAAATAAATATCTTGTTTTCCCACCAAATACGATTTCAAAATTGCAGGCAATAAACCAGGGTTTTATGAAGTTATTAAAAGAAATGTATAGTGTGTAATCTATCCGTAGATCCATTGAAACGCTATTAACGATTTCATACTACATTTGTTCTTTTTAGTACTGGCAGAAATAAAGTTGGGCATATTGGTAAAGGTATAATAGGGTTGTTTTAATTTTTCTTAGTCTCAAAAACTCTTTGTTTTTGAACAATTTTATCTTTCAATGTACTTGATACCTGAACTTTCTGTGTATTTAGAATCATTTTGATTTCATGTGATTAAAATTACATGGGGATGAAATGCCATCAGATTTTCCCATACAGATTTTAACTTGGGTTTGACGATTTGACTTTTGTTATTATTATAGAATTTGATGCTACAGCTAATCATAGCTAACATTAAATTCTTCTTGCAAGTTTGATTTTGTTTTATTTCCTACGTCAAAATTAACTAGCTTAAACAAACACTAATTTACCTGCAAATTGACCTCAGCTTTTAATGGCACTAAGTTGAAATCACAACAGCCCATTTACTCTCTTCCCTTGTAGCCCAGTCATTCTTTGACTTGTCAATGCAGACTGCTTTAACTGAACTTATATATTTTAATGAAAACACAGTTATTTCAGGCGTCTCGTCATTTTAACTTTAATTACCCTGAATAGATATAAGTTCAGACAAAAACGAAAATAGATTGTTGCTCCCAAAGTCTGGTGCTATTTGGTCTCCTATGCCTAATGCTACAACGTTCTTTCTTTAGTCTGCATGGCCTATTCAAGCAGCTCTAAAATGGCAATGACCCATTGGAATCTTGTCGTTGCCTTATGCCCAAAGTTGTCAGTCAGTTATTTTCCCCATCAGTGTTAAAGTCGTCAGCGCCTTCGGCTCCTCACTATGCATTCCTCCGAGACGCGTTTCTCACGCCCGTTGTGCCTGTTCATATGATCAAAGAATGTAAATTTCTGTCTTTTAACCTAGTTTATAAGCAGACTTGAAGGTACACCTAGCTATTTGAAAATGTACAATTCGGTCTCCGGCAAACCAAATGTACTCCAAAATTTTTCGTTTTCACTTGTGTTCAAATACAGTGATTCTTTTTAGATCAACTTTTTCAGGGTACACCCTTTCCATCTGTATATGAAACACACTACATGAAACACGCATATCCGTAGGATTTTCAGGACCAAATAATAGGAATAAATCAAATATTCCCTTTTAATTTCAGGAAAACTAATAGTTTTCTCTTATAATATATACAATTTTTACCTCCCAAATATCACATTTCTACAATATTTAGCACAAAGTTCAATCTTACTATGTCCTCGTCAAATGCTTAAAGAATATTTTGTTTTTAACCTTAATTTGATATGGCACTGAACTATTCGACTATAATAGTTAAAACAGACATTACCTAACTATAACATTTATTATGATAAGTAAAATGTAGACTGAATAAAATTTTACAACCAAAGATTATAATGAAGTCATTGCAAGGTTTCATATGTACATAAGCAGGATCTTTATCATGTCATGAGCTATCAGATTTTTTTTTCAAAATATACTTCTTTTATTGTCAAGTATGTCTCGAAAGGTAGCTCAGAAAAATCTCACGTCTGAGGACATGATAAAGCTCCTATACCTACGGCTTCCATAAGTCAATAAAGCCATTAAAAATGGTTATAAATTAATAAAAATATACATATTTAGTTAAAATCTGTAAATCTCATTGACCTATTTAACTGAAATGTATAGTTTCTTGTACAATGAAACAAAGGCTTTCAGAAAAATAATTTATTTATTTCGAATTAGTTAGGACTTGGTCAAAAAGAATGAGATGGAGCTTATATAAAACTTTAGATGTATCAGTGAAAAGAAGTTGCAACTTATTAGCTCAGTTTTAAGTCAAAATATAGCTAAGGAAACTACAAAGTGAAGGTTCTATAAAATTATTATAATTATTAAATTAATGTTTATACAGGATACAATACATATATGCAAAATATACATATAAACACATCAGTATTTTACATCTTCTTTGACTTTCGGCTTTTCCCTTTAGGGGTCGCCACAGCGGATTTGTCTCCTCGATTTCGCTCTGTCTGCTGCCTCATGTTGCTGCACTGATGCAGCTCTCATGTCCTCTTCAATCACATCCATATATCTTAACATCGGTGTGCCTCTTCGTCTTCTCCCAGGTATATCCATTTCCAGCATTCTTCCTATATACTCTTCCTCTCTCCTGAGCACATGGCCAAACCACCTCAGTTTTGACTCCCTTTGCTTGTCTCCCAGTCTCCTCACATGCGCAGTGCCTCTTATATACTCATTTCGTATCCTGTCCAACCGGGTGACTCCCAACGACCATCGGAGCATTTGTAGTTCTGCCACCTCTAGCTGAGCCTCCTGTTTCCTTGATGTCGCCACTGTCTCTAGACCAAACAGTAATGCAGATCTCACAACTGTCTTATATACTTTGCCCTTTACCTTCGGAGATATCTTCCTATCGCAAATAACACCCGTAACTTTCCTCCATCCGTTCCATCCCGCCTGTATTCGTTTTTTCACTTCTCTGTCACAGCCTCCATTGCTCTGTACTGTGGACCCAAGATACTTGAATTCGTCCACCCTCTTGACTATCGTTCCTTGCATTCTTATCTCTTCGTCCCCTCTCCCATTCAAGACCAGATATTCGGTTTTTGCTCTGCTAACTTTCATGCCTCTTTTCTCCAGGGCGTTCCGCCACCTTTCCAGTTGTTCCTCTGCTTCATCTCTCGTCGTGTTACATAGCACAATATCATCTGCAAACAGCATGGTCCAGGGCTCCTCCATCCTCACATCCTCCGTCAATTTGTCCATAATGATAGCAAACAGAAAGGGGCTTAGGGCTGAGCCTTGGTGTAGGCCGACCTTCACCTCGAACCAATCAGTCAATCCAGCGGCACTCCGTACTGCAGTCATGCTATTCTTATACATATCTTGTACCATTTCCACATACTTCTCTGTTACTCCAGACTTCCTCATGCAATACCATAACTCATCCCTCGGGACCCTGTCGTACGCCTTCTCTAAGTCGATGAACACACAATGAAGCTCTTTCTGTCCTTCCCCATACTTTTCCATTAGCATTCGCAGTGCAAATTGCGCATCTGATGTACTCCTACCCGGCATGAACCCATACTGCTGTGCACAGATATCCACCTCAGCCCTCAGCCTTGCATCCAAAACCCTCTCCCACAGCTTCATTGCATGACACATCAGCTTAATTCCGCGATAATTACCACATTCCTGCACATCTCCCTTGTTCTTAAATACTGGGACCAGCACACTTTTCCTCCATTCAGCTGGCATCTCCCTGCCTGCAAGTACCTGGTTGAAGACATTGGTAAGTATTTCCAGGCCTTGTCTACCTAGCGCCTTCCACGCTTCAATGGGAATATCGTCCGGGCCCACTGCCTTCCCATTCTTCATTTTCTTCAGTGCTTTTCTCACTTCACCAATGTCTATCTTCTCCACTCCACGGACCTTTTTCTCTTGAGTCTCTTCCCTCATTTCCCTTGGGTTCTCGGTATTCATCAAATTCTCAAAGTAACTTTTCCATCTTTGTAATACTTCCTCTTCCCTTGTGAGTAGTCGTCCGTCCTCATCTTTTATGACTCTGACATGTTGAATGTCCTTGGAAGCCTTGTCTTTTTGTTTTGCAATTCTGTATAGCTCCTTCTCACCCTCCCTTGTGTCAAGACGGTTGTAAAGGTCTTGGATTGCTACTTCTTTTGCCTTGGCTACCTCTCGCTTTGCTTTCTTCCTTCTTTCACAATATTCACTCCGATCCTCCTCACTGTTTGAATGATCAAACTTTTTCTTTGCCTCTCTCTTCATCTTGATACTATCCTGCACTTTGTCATTCCACCACCAAGTATCTTTGTCCCTCTTCTGACGCCCCTTGCTTACCCCCAAGACTGTCTTTGCTGCTTCTCGTATTCTGTCAGTAGTACTTGTCCAATTACTGAGCACATCTGCTTCTGGGCTAACCAAGTCCAATAGCTCGCGATTGAAGTTTCTCCGGCATTCTGGGTCCTTCAGCTTCCACCACTTTATCCTTGGCTCTACAATTTTCTTCCTTCTTTTCTTTGTTTTGATGGTGAGGTTGCAAATAACCACCTTGTGCTGTGCAGCTACACTCTCTCCACCTAGTACCTTGCAATCAGTAACTTCCTTCAGATCCTTCCTTCTGCAGACTATATAATCGACTTGCGTGCATCTTCCTCCACTTTTATAAGTCACTCTCTGGTTTTCCTTTTTCTTGAAGTATGTATTCAGGATGGCCATCTCAGTTCTCTTTGAGAAGTCGACAATGTGCTGCCCATTTTCGTTCCTCCTGCCATAACCATATCTTCCCACCACACTTTCATCGTCTGTGTTCCCTTCTCCGTCATGTCCATTGAAATACGCTCCGATGAAACTCCTTTCTGCTCTCTGTACTCTCAGGATGGCTGCGTCCATGTCTTTCCAGAAGTCTTCGCTCTCTTCTCGAGGGCATCCAACCTGTGGGCCATATGCACTGATCACATTCATTATTTGCCCTTCTACCTCAAGCTCCATTCTCATTACCCTGTCGGATATCCTTTCTACCTCAAGTACGCTCTTCAGCAAGGCGTCCTTTAGGACTATTCCAATGCCATTTCTTCTGTTATCAATCCCATGATAGAACAACTTGTAGCCATCTCCGAGGTGCCTTGCCTTGCTCTCTTTCCACTTAGTTTCCTGCAAGCACATGATGTCTATGGGCCTCCTTTCCATCAGGTCTGAATCTTCTTTCCCTTTCCATTCATTTTTTCTACATTGAGTGTATCAATCCCTAACGATCTCTCTTTTACCTTCCTTTTCTCCTTCTTTTTCCTCCTTTTCTTTCCTCCTCTGTTCTTCTTTCGCTTTTCCGCAGTACTAATTTCTAGATAGTGAGCGCACTTTGTAG
Source organism: Morbakka virulenta (assembly GCA_003991215.1). Taxonomy (NCBI): domain Eukaryota; kingdom Metazoa; phylum Cnidaria; class Cubozoa; order Carybdeida; family Carukiidae; genus Morbakka; species Morbakka virulenta. Next base: position 957,828 of record RDPX01000115.1, on the reverse strand, counting down.
TACATGCGCTGTGCTATATAATACTATTTTTTAACTTTCATGAAGAGAAGGGTTTCCTGAAATTTTCTTAAGGTATTCACTAGTCCCTTTCTTTATCAGGCCCAAAGCACCTATCAATACAGGGACAGTTCTAGTTTTTAGATGCCACATCTTTTCAATTTCAATTTGAAGATCCTTATATTTTGCAAGTTTTTCAAACACTTTGGCGAAACATTTCTATCTGATGGTACGCTCATGTCCACGAGAAGGCAGGTGTTGTTTTTGCTATCCTTAATGACAATATCAGGGCGGTTGGCCTGTATCGTGCAATCAGTATGGATTGGGAAGTCTCAGAGCAATGTAAAATTTTGTCCCTCTGTAACAGGTTCGGGATGGTGTTCATACCAGTTATTGTTAGTATTTATAGAAAAGTGGTTGCAGATTTTCCAATGCAAGTATTGTCTAATTCTGTCGTGTTTGTTTTTATACTCCCCTGGAATTAAAATAGAACAACCAGAGAGAAGGTGGTCAATTGTTTCCACTTTTTCTTCGCAAAATCTACATTTTGGGTCTGCACCATTGTGCAAGACATTTGCCTGATAATTTCTCCCATAGTTTCATAGAAGTTTTAAGAACATTAATAAGGGTACGGGATGCTTTAAACAGTTCAAGACAACGCAATATTCAGAAGTGAGGTACACTGTCAAAGGCTTTCTTATAATCGATCCATGCAGTACTCAAGTTTCGATGATTTTATTTGATTTTGCACTTTCCAATATAATTCTATTTATAAGAAGATGATCTTCGCAGCCATGTCTTGTAGCCCTTTTGTTCTATCGGAAAGATGTTATTTTCCTCCATGTGTGTAAATGTTCTTTCAGAAAAATATAGATGTCAACAACTTATAGGAGGTCGACAAGCAAATAATGGGACGGTAGTTTTTGGGGTTTGCAGTGTCATTAGAGGTTGCAAGTAAATAGGTAGTGCCTTGATAGAACCATTTAAGTGTTGAATTTGTTTCCATCGTCAATCTATTAAAATCTGAAGCCAGCTGAGAATGAGAAGAGTTTAATGTGTTTAACCAGAAATTCGGAACGTGGTCTATTCCAGGAGATTTCCATTTATGCGACTTTTTCATTGCTTTGGTAATCTCATCGACGCTTATACCATCCCATTGTTGTTAGAGATGTCAGTAGAATTGCTTTCCAGGTCTCTTGTCTATTCAGCATTTTCCTTGTGTTCTTTCTCATTACCCCATATGGTATTCCAAAATTAAATGTTCCGTTCCTCCGATGGTATTTCCTTTACAAGAATAGACTTTTTTCCAATTTCTTGATAGAACGTTTTGGCATCTGTTTCAAATATCTTGTTTTGCCTATAGAAATTATTCCTTTTGGTGAAACGACGGAGTCTTTGTATTTTTACTTGAAGTTTTTGTTTCAGCTCTTCCTTAATAGTTGGTATTTAGTCTTTATTTTCTAGGCGGTATTTCCTTATTACTTTCCTTGTTTTTCCAGATTTTAATTCTTAATCACTCTGCAATTCGTCTATTTTCCTTTCTAAACATTTCAATTTCTTTGTTGATCTTAACTTGCCACTTGGACTTGGTAGGTTTCCGTTTATTTCTTTTTGTTTCTTTTTGTTAAAATTTTTATGCCACATTAATGTTGAAGGACTTTGGATGTTGCATATATTAGTTGGTTTAATTCTGTCATGTCAGGGTCTATCTCCTCGCAAAGGTATTTTAATACTTTATTTCCTAAGTTCAGTAAGTTCTTAAATTTGTGGACATACCTTATTTTCATTAAATGTTCCCTATCCGTTATTCCTGTGTTTAATAACAGATAATTCATCTATGATATCCACTTTCATTAAAGCTAACCATTCTTGATTGACATTGCTCTCTAGTGTTACAGCTTCAGTAATATCATTGTCTTCTTCACTATTATTTCCAATTCCGCCACCTTCGTCACTTTCAATACCTTGACTTTCTGCCAAACCTTCATCTCCATCCACGTTTTCAATATTTATATCTCTACCTTAAGCAATTCTATCATCAATCAATTCCCTCTTGTAAATTTTAATTTGCCCTTTAATCTGTATTATTTCGAAATCTGTCAATTTCTTACTTCGCATGATGTATTTTCTTATATTTGCTAGTTTATTTGCATCTAACATATCAAATTTGTCACTTTCACTGTTGCGTCTACACCAAGTGATATAAAAATCTTTGATATAGTTGCTTTGCGGTTTTTCCAAAGTGTGATAAAAGGAATATAAAACTTCCTTATATTCTTCTCTGGTCCATCTTTTCCCTCTTTTCCGTTTGATTCCTTTTTGGCAATGAATCCACTGGGCCAGGGTTGGGAACAATCCCGTCCTGGTGACCAAATGGGTTGAGATTTGGAGAAGAATTGGAATCAGTTGCTGATTTTTCGTCCTCAGGCTGGTCTTGCCCTGAGGGACGCGTCCCTTGTTGACCGCGTGACGGACGCTGCGGTATGTTTTACTTCTTGTTTTCATATCATTTTGCGGTGCATTTTAACCTTACTGCCAAGGGGCTGAGTATTCTGTGCCATTTACCATCTGGTATTTCGAACACATCGCGGATCGTGGACAGACTTAACTTCGTCGGACGTCAACCCAGTATTTCAAGGCCTCGGAATAGGCTAACAGGTGCTACACCTTGCCCAAGGATGACCTGAAGGTAGTTGTGGCAAAGGGTAACCTCATTCACCCACGTCGAAACTCCACAACCAGATGCAATTTATCGTCATACCCAGGACAGTTATTATTATTATTATTATTATTATTATTATTATTATTATGAATTCAAGGTCTCGAGATTGATCTTTTATTCTCGGTAATTATATATGTGATCACGTATAACATAAAGTTGTACGGGCAATTACACATTTCTTCTCCTCTGGATATAGCAGTCAAGTACATGTCTTAATATCCGCGCTGTTGCGAACAAAGCTGTTTTCTGTGCGTGTTAAATTTTCATGTAGATCCCTATATAACTCTTACAAATTTTTCAAAGTTTTTACTGACAGCACCCAACGCTCTTATCACAATTAGAATCACAGTAACTTGCTTCATCTCCCATAATCTTGCTATTTCATCCTTCAACATTCTGTACTTTTCGATCTTTTCTCTTTCTTTTTCATATACCCTCACATCTTCTGGTATTGTTACATCAATTATTTTCACTTCCCGTGTGATTTTATCTATCACTACAATGTCAGGTGTTCTTGCTTCGATATGCCTGTCGCACTGGATGGTAAAATCCCACAAGATCTTGGACACTTCATTTTCAGTTGCACCTTCAGGCATGTGTTCATACCATTTATCTGCTGTATTGAGGCCAAATTTTCTACTTAGTCTCCAGTGGACATATCTTGCAACATCGTCGTGGCGACGCTTATCTTCTCTTTGAGCCAGCATCTTACATTCACTAACAATATGTGAAACAGTTTCACTTTTCTCATTGCATAAACGGCACAAAGGAGATTCAGTGGTTCTATCTATATGGAATTTAAGACTGTTTGTCCTGAGGGCTTGTTCCTGGGCACTGAAAATAAGAGCCTCTGTACAGCCTTTCAAGTACCCATTTCTAAGCCAACTCCAAGATTTTGTTACATCTTTTCCTTCCATATCTCTCAGATACGGTCCATGCATCGCCTTCTCCTTCCATAAGTTAACTGTGTTGTCAGCTCTCGTCTTTTTTTAGTTTGCTGGCTCAATGGATTCTTTGGCATCCGTCGCATTTTGATTTCGCGGGGCAATAATCATCGGTTCTGTATGGTATTTTATATACCACCAAGGGGCATTTTCCTCAGATTTTATAGCATTTTTACATCCTGTCAGACCCCTTCCGCCTTTAGTTCGTGGGACATATAGCCTGTCCACATCACTTTTGGGGTGGAGTTCTTTGTACATTGTGATTCTCTTTCTAGTTTTACGGTCCAATTCATCCAACTCGTTTGGCTTCCAGTTTAATATCCATGCACTGTACCTGAGGAAAGATACAGCACATGTGTTGATTGCTTTGATCTTGTTTCTTCCAAGCAATTTACTTTTCAATATCAGTGTGACCCTTCTAAAGTATTCTTTCCTAAACACCTCAATCATATTTTTCTGTTTCACTAAGTCGCTTTCTAGTATTCGGAGGTACTTATACCCTTCTTCACCAATCTCCTTAGTCGTTTCCCCCGATGGAAATACAATCCCATTTGTTCTATTAATTTTTCCTCTTTTCAAGATCAAAATACCACCTTTCTGAATTCCAAATTCCATTTTGATATCACGGCTAAATATTTCAACTGCAGATATTAACACATTCAATTCTTCCTGATCCTCCCGATAAAGTTTCAAATCATCCATAAATAACAAATGATTCAATTTTTCACCACTTTCGAGGCTGTATCCAAAATTCACTTTCCTCAAAATATAACTTAGAGGAATAAAACATACTACAAATAATAGTGGTGACAAACTGTCTCCCTGGAATATCCCTCTCCTGATTTTAACGTTTCGCAAAAACTCTCCATTTGCAGATAAATGTTCATTTCATTTACTCATTGATTTTTTAATAAAACTAATTATATTATCTGCTATATTTGCCAACTTAAGGCTTTCTATTATCCACGAATGTGGAATCATATCATAGTCTTTCCTGTAATCTATCTAACCCATGATCAAATTAGTATGTCTTCGCTTACCACCTTCCATAACCGTCTTATCAATGATTAACTGATCTTTTGTTCCCCTTCTTTTCCTTCGGCATCCTTTTTGTTCAGGCGGGAGTTTCCCTTCACGCTGAAGGAACTCATACATGTTGTTTGATATTATACCTGTCACAAGTTTCCATATCAGTGGGAGACAAGATATAGGCCTGTAGTTATCTACGGCAGTTCAATTTTTCGGGTCCTTTTGACATAGTACCGTTTTTCCTGTTGTCAAACAATTTGGGGTCATTCATCTGAGTTGCCATTTTATCATAAAGCGGTTTCAACCGTTTCAGCCAATAGCCTTGGACTCCGTCAGGTCTTGGACTTATCCAATTTGGGATCTTTTTTGTCTTCATAGTTACCATTTCTACTGTTATTGTTAATACATTCTGTTTTTCATTCAACTCCACTTCATTCTCTTGTTTTTGCAACCATTCAGCATCTTCATTATGTCTAACATTCTTGCATCATATGTTACTCCAAAACTGTTTACTTTCTTCCGCGTCAGCCTTATCATTACTCCTGTTAACACCGTTCAGTCGTTGGTAAACTCTTTTTTGATCAGTGTAGAATGTTCTGTTTATCCTGAATTGCTTAATTCTTTGCTGGTAAGGTTTAACTTTCTTACTCTTGGCTTGATGCCGCTGTTTCAGTTCTTCTATAACTATGTTCAATCCTTTTATCCGAATAGAATATTTTCTTTCCAGATTCTGGAATTTCTTCTTATTCCAACTATGGTCCTTCTTCCCTCCTTCAAGTATAGTTTTTTCTTTCCTGATCATTTTGATAGAATTATCTATTCGTCTCTTCCACCATTGTTCCTTCTGTTTTAGTTGGTTATATTCCTGTAGGGGTTTAAGTCCAACCTTTTAACCAATATAAATTGAACAGGCTTTTATAAAGTTGTTAGTTCCAGTTAAATTATCTGTCCGTATCTTATGAAGAACCTCATTAACCTTTTCGACTTCTTCTCTCAGCATTTTTCTATCAACCCTTTTAAACCCAGTCATTCTTTCCTCTAGATTTTCATCAATGACTTCATTAATTCCTTCAAGTGTAATCCACTCATCCTGGTTTAAGTCATCTTCACCAGGCATTACTTCAATAAATTCATTCCCTATTGGTTCTATATATTCAGCCATCACTTCTCCATCATCATGCGATCGATATCAACATTTCTACCATCAACGTCATGAAATATACGTCTTTTGATGTTCTCTAATTCAAGATCTTACAGCCAACCATTCTTTAATATCATTCGAGCGTGGTCACCAATTCTTAGTTCCGTTATCTCAAGATTCTGTCTTTTTTTTCGTATGTTATTATTATTATTTGATAATATTTCAACAGCAGCATTATATCAGTTTACATAACTGTTTTTCATACAAGTCCTGCATTCTTTTCCTATAGACTCTGACTTTCCTTCTTCATTAATAGGCCTAATCAAGAAGTAGCATTTCATCACAGCTATGTTTAGTTCTCTATTCCATCCCATTCTAGCAGCTGTAGGATGACGACCGGGCCCTCACTGCCCATCTAATGGACACCTGTCGGATGAGGCACCTTCACTCTTCTCAGTTCAGATCCCATTCACGTCGTTAATATGAAAATTATATCTATTCATTTTACACTCAAAGAGGTTGGATTGTCTAAGGTCTTCCTTACCTAGTATTTTTATCGAAACATCATCTCGAGGAGTCCTGCCAACCAGAGTTAAAGATCTACTTCTGACCATAAGACACAGCTACATTCCGCCAAACGTCAACCTGGTATTTACAACTGCGGTTGGTTTAATATTCTGAGATTTCCTTTTCATAGGACGATTGCCAACCAAGCCTTACGATCTCGTCCTGGCTAGAAAGAGGAAAGGGACAGACTAAACTCCGCCGCACGTCAACCTGGTATTTCAAGGCGTCGGAGTTGGTTAACAGGCGCTACACCTTGCCTAAGGGTGACCTGGAGGTTGTTGTGGCAAAGGGTAACCTCATTCGTCCACGTCGAAACTCCACAGCCAGATGCAGTTTATCGTCATTCTTTGTTTCCTAAATTAAAGATATTTTTGAATTTGTGAGGGTGTCTGATTTTAAATAATGATTCTCTTTCCTCGATTTTTGTATGCTGAACTACTGAAAACTCTTCCAAAATGTCTATCTTCATATTTGCCAGTTCTTCTTCATCTACTTCAACAGCTGGTACAGGTCCTACAGATTTTTGCTGTTCCTCCTCTAACACATTTAAGTTGCCATGCATATCAATATTCTCATCAATTGTAAAAACATCACCATCCATTTGTTGTAACTCATTTCCCAGATCTTCTACTAAATTCTCATTTGTATCATCTTTTACTCTTTCCTTAATGTTTGAGATTTCAACTTCTGTTAATTTCTTTTCGCGAATTATATATCTTCTTTGATTAGCTAGTCCATTCGCATCCATACCTTCCACTTTATCACTATTACTATTTCTTTCACACCAGATTTTAAACGTGTCGTCAGAATTATTAGTTTCAGGCTTTTTAAGTGCATAATAAAAACAGTATATTACTTCAACGTACTCTTCCCTTGTCCATTTTTTTCTTTTTTTCTTTTGAGGTGTGGTATTTATATTACTAGTTGGTGGTTCCGAAGGGCCAGGGTTGAGGGTTACCTCGTTCTGGTGACCTTGCGTACTTTCGTTTTGGGAAGAGGTAGACCTAGTTGCATTCTT
>RDPX01000115.1:917462-942231 GCA_003991215.1 Morbakka virulenta | reverse complement strand
CTGATGTTACTGTCTTTGTTGTGTTCATCTTCAAGTACCATTTCTTAAAGTAGATGTGGGTAGTATTGATGTCTGCTGTAAGGGTGGTCTCTAGTTCCCTAAAATTTGGCGTAGCCAAATTGTTGCAATGTTGTTTTGGGCATGTCACTTAGGTAAATATTGAAGAGGGTGGGGCTAAGGCATATCCTTGCGGTACTCCATTTTTTATCTTTCGTGTCCTGCTCTCGTCTCCGCCGAGGCAGACGCTATAGTACCTCATTCCTGTCATGCGTGACAAGAGGCGGAGCATCTTTCTGCATTTAATCATCTTGGCCAGTTTAAGTAGCAATCCTCCTCTCCATACGGTGTCGTATGCTGCTGATAGGTCTATGAAGGCCACGCCTGTTTTCCTCCGCTGCTCGTACCCTGCTTCTATATAGGATGTCAGGGCTAGTACTTGCTCTGTTTTGTTCCTTCCCGGTCTGAAATCGGCCTGCTCCAGCGGGATGTGCGTGTCTATTATTGCGTGTCTATTATTATGAGCTGATCAGTTCTCCATTGTGGTCTTTCTTGGCGTATCCCCATTCGGTGTGTTGGCTGTTGAAATTATGGCTATTATCGTAGGGTGATTGAAAAGAGGGAGAGGTGGGTTTGGCCAGGGTGGGTTTGGCCAGGGTATGTTTGGTGGTTTTTAAACGTTGACTATGTTGACTTCACCCACTTTCACAACTGATGTGTGGATATTTTTGTTGATCTTGGTCTCGATCTCTGTCACCAAGTGGGGATTTCTAGCAAAAGTCATAATGCCATATTTTTCATGGTGTATCTTTGATACTACTGTGTGACCGTAGATGGAGTACCTGGAGGGCGGGTTTTCCTCTTTGGTGTGTGTTTCCTGTAGGATCAGTATATCTACATCGTGCTTTTGTAGTATTCGGGCTAGGCACTCGCATTTGGTCATCGAAATGACTTTGATGTTCAGCGAAATGATTCTCAAGGCTGAATCAATGTGATAGTTTCCGTGTTGGGTTTGGAACCTTGCTTATTTTTCGACCCTGCCGGGTTTCCTTCAGCAGAGACGCGGGGTTTTTTATCCTGGGCGACGTCCGATCCAGTATGGTGTCTTCTTTGAATTGTGATTGCTCATTATGATCTGGAGTGGACCCGGGAGGAGATATGGTCTCCTTCGGGTGCCGGGTTTGGATCCCTCTTGGTCTAACTTCTCTACTTAGGTCGGTCCAATATGGTTGAGCCTAGGTTGGCTGCGTCCTTAGTGTCATTAAAGTGAACGAGGTCTCACACTGCGACAGAGTGGGAATCCAGGTCGCGAGGTAGGGAAGCTGATGAATCACCATCTTGCCGCCAGCAACTGGACAGATGCAGAGGATAGTGTCACCCATTAGCCGCCTGTTACCGGTCAGTCGCTAGTGGGATTACCATAACCCAGATAGGGGGCTGTTGGGTACAGTTCCTTTGCCAGAAGTCGCCGGGAGATACTAGTGCTTCGAGGCACTTTCATTCTGTCCTCTAGAAAAAATATCTCCACTAGCGGATGTAGTTTATTGTCATACCCAGGACTATGTCGTGAAGTGAAAGTTACTTTGTCAGCAGTAGCACAATAGCATTTGGAAACTTCCCTGGGAATTTAATCTTCGTGTTTAGTGGGGAAAAATGCTAACCAGGGTAGTTTAAGATATTAAGGGTACTTTCAAGGACCATGTTTTCCAGGATTTAGGAAGTCCGATGACTTATATCAATAATTTCTAATACATTTTCAGAGCAAATGAGGACTGAACAATGACTTAGATTTTATGAGGCTAATTTTAAACTAAGTGGAACTAAATGAGTCTCACCGTATCTATTGTCTAATGAAGTTCGCTTTTCGAAACACACTGGTCTTAAAAAAAGTCAGAGTTTTCTACTAAAACATCTAAAAATGATAAACAATCAACCTGGTAATTTTCAAAAAGGTTGGACGAATATTGTTGACGATAATCATAAACTATCCCGTTGATTAATTTATATAGCAAATGTGTCATCAGCAAATCTATAATACATGAGAGCATCTACTTTTTATGAACCCAGTGGAAATCCCATGGCTACACCATCAATTTATTGGTAAATAACATTTTCAAAGCTACATTCAAATAATGTAGTCGGTAGATTCATAAGTTCAAAGCACATCTTCTTAAATAGGAGCTAACTGAATGGTTTCATGGAGTCGTAGAGAACATTTTGATATCAAAGAAACAGAGGACAGAAGTTGCTGGATCTACCGAGCACGCTGGCCTAAAAACATCAAGCCAATGGAGGAGTGGGGAGAACGATGATAATGCTGCTGCTGACAACAATGATGATGATGATGACGATGATGATGAAGAAAAAGAAGAAGAAGAAGAAGAAGAAGAAAAAGAGGAAGAAAAAATATGTTTGCTTTATAAGTTTCGACAATAATGCATTCATATATTAACATATTTCAGTTTCCCATTTTATGCCAAATGATTCCCAACATTTTCCCTTAATTAACATATAATATGTTTAAGCAATATTTTTTAGTTATTTCTTGAGTTTCAGAAGGCATACAACAACGAAGTATTTTATTCAAAATAGCTGGAAATTTGTATACTCGACTATTAAACCAGACCAAACATTGGGAAGTACTTCAATTCAAAGTGACTATCTGCGTCAAAGAGAAACATCTTTATTCAACAATGGTGTCAAATTGTCGATTTAACTTCAATTATTTTTAATTGTGTTATTAATTCTCTTTTACAAAATAATAACTGCCAATTCTGTAAATTAAATATTTCATTGTTTTTACTGACATTGGTTTGTAGACATTAGCTTATTTACAGTTTACTTGTTACTGTTCTGAGGATAATTTTACAATAAGTAAAAAAATTCATACTTTCATAATTCGATATGTTTTCTTGGATTGAATTATGAGTCTTCAAAAATGCATATTTTTGGATTAAAATTGATATTAAATATTTGGGTGCTAAGTGGGACAGCCCGCAAGGAGGTGTGAGACGCTACTTCCTTGCATCGCCTTCATATAAACCTTAAATAAGTCGAATACTCCGAAGCTCTCCTACCAGGGTTACGGTGAAATCGAGGGCAGCAGTTCGCCTGATGATACATTCAGGCGGAAGAGTCACTCTGGCACGAGCATTGACTGATGTATTGCATGACTAGGCATAATATCAGATCAACGGCTGACCGTAACATCCTAGTATAAGGGCTGCGGTGGTGGAAAGAACGTTGGGGGCTCTGTCACCACTACTTGCGTTACGATTATAAAACTTAGAAAACTTTATCACATCGTCCTTCGGGTGGGTATACAAGGGGCACTTTGTACAGTGATCGACCATCCTGATAATGAAACGTACTTTACAGTGCTGTAACAAAAGAATATTGCATTGATCAGCCACAGTACCAAAATCCTACTGAAAATCATTGGCAAAAGACAGGAAAAACTGTTGAACCAAGAGAAAACAGAAGAAGAACCAAGTGTTCGACCAGACAGAGGAACAAGAAACCAAATTCTAAATTTGAGGATGGTGGTAGAAAAAAAACACAGAGATAGAAACAAGAATATATATCTTTGCTTTATCGACTATTCAAAGGCTTTTGATGAGGTGGTACATCATAAACTCTGGGGAGACATAATGAGGATTGGAGCACCTATACACATAATCCACTTACTGATGGGAATGTACAGAGATCAAAATGCGAAAGTACTCACAAGACATGGGGATACTGAATGGTACCTAATTGAAAAGGAGGTAAAACAGGGCTATACTATCTCTCATACAATATATATATATACAACCTATACACCTATACAACATTACTCGAAAGGCATAATGAGAGAAGCGCTGTTAGGCTTCGAAATAAGCCTGAGAGTAGGGGGAAAATTAATCGCAAACCTCAGATATGCTAAGAATCTAGTATTGATAGCGAGTACATTGGGGGAACTATAGGACCTTTTTGACAGAGTGAAAAGAAGCTTGGAAAATGCTGGACTCTCATTGAATACAAAGAAGAGGAATGTCTTCAAGATCCCTTGCAAAGAAAGAGAAGATGAACGCAGTGTATTTGTAAATGGTCAACCACTGGCAAACGTCAAACAAATAATACATTTGGGAGTCCTATTTACTGATGGTTATAACGATACACCTGAAATAATGAAGCGGATTTCTGTCCCAAAAATGGCAACATCAGACTTCACAACAGTGTAGAAGGACAGAAAAAAAAAATCGAGGATGCTTAACACCCTAGTCTTTCCGATTGCAGCCTATAGTTGTAAGACATTCTCCAAAAGAGTGATAGGAGACGACGACTCCGCACTTTTGAGCTATGGTGTCAAGGGAGAGTTCTAAAAATAAGGCAGACGATGAAGTTAACGAACCAGGACGTTTTGCACAGGACTCTGTGTCACAAGCGACTACTAAAGACCCTTAGTGAACCGAAGACTCTCTTACCTAGGACACATACTAAGAAGCGATACTCTGGAAAGAGAACTGATCGTGGGCATGATTGCTGGAACTAGGAAAAGAGAAAGACCGAGAATAAGGTACATGGACAGTATCAAGGAAGAAACTGGACTCTCCATAGTACAGACATACAGAGCAATGCAGGACCTGGTCAAGTTGTTAGCCATAACAAAGGAATCCAAAGAAGCTTAAATATGAGCCTTGGATAGATGATGCTGATTAAATATTATGAAATTGTCGGCTGCAACAGGGTTTCAGTGTATTCTATAATTAGTATTTGTTAAAATTACAGCATACTTTTATGGACGACGTTGACGACGATGATAATAAAAATCTCATAGAAAATACAATTTTCCAAAACATCCAAATCATCTCTATGGTTGGGTTTATGTAAACTCTAGTTTTAGTACGAGCTAACAGTTTTGTGTGATCTTAATTTTTTAACCATTTCTTTGTTTTATCTTTTGGTTGTTTGTTCGGTTTGTTATCCTCATTTTTCTTCAAAGTTTTTTCTTCGAATATTTGATTAGGTTGCATTGAGAACATTGTTATTAGATATAACATGCCCCCCACGGATACACTCCAATATAAAGGATGTTACTCATCCGGTTTAGGGTATTAGACTAAAGCACCCTTCATTAACATTGTACTTTTGAATTCACCCCTTTGCACTGATATTCCATCTCTTCTACAAGTTATAAACTGTTAGCTAGATAAGTTTCTTTGGAGCTGTTTTTTATAAGGAAACTTTTTTTCTAAAATCTCTTACTGTGGCCCAAGAAGACTCCACTGCTTTCTGAAAACCCTAGGTACTAGGACTGACATAATTTGATACCCCTTTCTCGGATAATTTAGGAATAACAAGCGCTACCACCTATTATACAGGAGATCAGCCTCCTGAAAGGGCGCTCAAATTTACTATCTTGAATTATTGTTTACTCTTTGGTAAGCCTTCACTTTTAGTTAAAAAAGTAATTTCCAAAATGTTGTGATCGTTTCAGACTATTTTTTTATTCTCTATCTCCTTCAATGGCAATCCATATATTTAAAATCTCCAAAGCAGGTTTTTCATTGGCATTCCAATTTTTGAGTTAATATGTCTTAAAAGCAGCATTTTCCTAAATGATATAAATGTCAATTTGTCACTGTTACTTCTTTTGCTGAGTAACTACTCGGCAATACAAATAATATTCAAAAAGCCAGAGCCAATATTGTGGTAGAAAATGGTACAGCATTTTAATATAATGCCATTAATATTAACACGGTATAGGGTATTTTGAAATAAAATATTCGTTCCGGCTTTATTAATATATTAGGAAAATTAATATTTAATTTTTTAATTTTATAAGTGTATTGAATAAAATAATAATTTGTCCCTTTTTGCGTATTCTCACACTTATATTCTTTTTAAGGATAAAGTTTACCCTTATCATAATTGGCCAGGTGTTCCTTTGTGTAGTAAAACGTGTTTGGTTTCCGTTTCTTGCTTTATTTATTTAAAAATCCAAGTCAAAATACAGGGCTGAACAAATGTGTTGTGTGTATCAATATTTGGAGGTTTTATCAGCCATATATTTAATCTGATTTAAATAAAGAGTTTCAGATTCATTAAATATTTCCTTTACAGCAATAAATTTTTAAAAGGAACCGCTCTTAACTCTAATAAAAAACAGGACAAGAAATCTTTTGACTGTTTGACATTTATACAAGAAACGGGGCTCACTAAAATTCAATTTTCTTTCTCAAGTAACACTAATACAAAAAAACTCCAATTAATCCTTCAACTCTCAGTTTTTTATATTATCCTTTTCTTCGCTTTTATCCTTGCTGAATTAACTTTGTTTCAAATGCCTTCTTTTTCATTACTTAAATAAATTTCACTTTCCCAAATTCTCTTATTAGTCGATGAAAGGGTTGCCATAAGACCATATCTACATTGCTTGATATGATTTCAAAACTTAGTGGTCTTTCTAGGATTATTGCTTGTTAAAAACTCATCTTACTATTCCCCACCGAGATTAAAGTATTTAGATTTTTCTGATTGAGGAGTTTTATTAAATATTAACTTTCCTTTCTTCATAATCCATTACTAAGAAACCTCTAGAATAAACCCCAAATTCTACTCCACTTTCATGAGTCTGGTCAATGTAGAAAATCTTCCTGGGGCACAAAAACTTCTGTATTTTACATTTATCGAGCTACTTTCTGTTGGTCTACCCTGTTTAGAAAAAACAGCCATGATTCCATTTTGCTTACCACGTCAATTACAAATTAATTTGATGTGTCATTGTAAGCCATAACTTTACCACCGTATACCTTCTAACTGAAAACTCATAGCTTACATCTTTATTCGATGTGTTTGGAGAAAAATTCATTATTCATTTGGAAAATAATCTTAGCTCTCAAAAGCCATTTTGGAACTACACTCCTCTGAAACAATTTATTAATACACCTAATTTTACAATTAGATGCATTGTGATAAAATATGTTCTCCACTGCATTACAGTGTGCAATAATAACAATAATAACTTTATCTCATATTTAAAAATTAAATTCTTTACTGTGTTTACTGTCTTTATAGGCTAAAAATAATGAATATTTGTTTCTGCTCTATTTTTGCTCTCACCGAATACTTTTTTTCACAAAATTGACTTATGGAATATAGGTATTCATTAATTTACTATAATTAAGGGTAATTTTTATTGGTATCCTTTGCACGTTTGATGCCATCGGTATTGGTATTAAAATTTGTCACGAGAGTACTTGTTGAATTTTAAAAAGAATCAGGCCAGCTTGGTTATGAAACCCACTAAAGTTGGCCTACGTTATTAATATTTATTCGATTTATGGTCATACTGAGTGAAGGTGCTATCAGTAATGTCTGTTATGTTTACTGCCACTAATTGCTAAATGACATTTACTCTTACGAAAAATACTGTTGATAAAATATATAGACATTACTTTGCAAGTATTTGATCTAGATAATTAACTTGTTTTGCAATTTGACATCAGTAGAGATAATGATTATGATCATTGTTATACAATGTCTCATTGCTTTGTTAAAACTCAAAGTAGAAGTAATTTTAAAATGATTTTGTAAGATGCAAAATCATCGAGAAAAAAACAATAAAAATGATGAATAGTTTTAAACGTTGATTACATCAGCTCATATTTAAAGTCGACCTGCCAAAATTAAACTCAAACAACATAGTTGCAAAAAAATATTTTCCTAAACCACCCAGAAACTATTGATGATATTTTCTTGTATATTGGGGACAAAGCAGTGGCAATGTAACAGAGAAAAAGTAGGAACTTTCATCTCGAAAATATCCAACCCTTTTATTTTCAGTCAGAGAAATAGGCACTTATAGGTTAATGCCTCTTATTACCAACGCCTTTGTGTAAGGTCGAAAAACACCTCCTTAGGTTTCTTGAAGTAGGACATTGCTTGGAAAAAATGTCAAGAAGTATAGCAGGGAATAAAATTCAGAATATTTCCTCTTTGTTTTCATTATAAAGTAACTTATTGAGTAAAAGGATAGCCATAGAGATTGACCCGCCTTATTTTCACAGTCATGCAAAATACCAGACATGTTGCATTCCAAATGATTCAGTAAAAATCGATAAAAATATTCTCTTTTTCTGTTATCTGTATAAGAGAATATAAATATATCTCTTATACTGTTAAGTAGATTTTTTAGTATTTGATTAAAACACCTGCAAAATAAAAAATATTTTTCTTGAAGGTCATCCTCTCTTAAAAATTTTATATCATGAATTACATTCATAATCTTTAAAAATTCTTGACATTCTTTGTTCATTAGAAGCCATAGAGCTTTATCATGTCATGAATCGTTAGCTTTTACCCAGAAACGTTTCGAGGGATAGTTTTTTCATCGTCACTATATAGGTCTGCACTGTTGAAATATAAAAGATTTTTAGTATTCTGACGGTTGATGAAGTATCCTTCGACATGTAACTGAAAAAAATATTCCGACTAACTTTTGCAATATTAGCTAATACGTGAGTTCACCTGGTGTAAGATTAGAGGCTGTTTCCACGAAAGTAATAGATCTTTACTACAATGTATTATAGCATATAGCAATTGATAACAAAATCATATTGTAAAAACTACTCAAAATTCTCCTTCAGCATAATACTACAAATACGAATACTTAATTAAATAAAAAATCAATTCCTTCCAAATTGAAAATGGCAAGAAAAGATAGATCATTTTGTAGGGTCATTAAACAGAATAATATGATGGTATATTTCAAAGCTTAAAAGAACTGTTTAAGTACTTCCGTCAGTTGGTCTTCAGTATTCAACTTTCGTTATTTTTTGCAAAAGTATCACAGAGCTAGTTTGATTACACGAAGAAGACAAGTAGCTGTATAAATCTGTTGATTTATTTTATTGCTTTTCTATAAAGGCAGCATCAAATTACTACTCTTTGGCTACTTCTTTATTGTTGTTGATATTATCTACTTTGTTTCGATATTATTTCGATGTTTCGATATTATCTTCGAGGTACAAGAATTGAATAAGGAAATCGATGAGATGATAAAATATCGAGCATTGGTGTGGAATTTTATTCTTATTAGATTCACCAAGTGAATCTATCGGAAAGAGTTGAAGAATATAAACATTGACAAAATAGTAGTATCATCTTGGTGGTACTTGCTCAAAATCGGTCTGTTAGATGTCTTAAACAGCAAAACTAAAGCAACATCAAATTGAAACAAGGTGCTTATAAATTTATGGTAGCAAGAATAACGTCCAGTCAATAGAAAATGTCGCCAAGATATAGACATGTATAGTTCGTTAAGTATTTAACCAATCAGTGACCCTTCTTCTAAGGCTACTTTAATTACGTTTCACATATTTTTATCATCATTAACAATAAATTAAACAGTTATGATTGCCAAAAGTTAAACTTAAATCTATAAAATACCTTTTTATCAACATTGGCACAAAAGAAAAAACACTCTTTCCAAACTAACCTGAAGATGAAGAAAATATACAACACTTGTTTAAAATGTTACATTATTTTACGACATAATGATATTTTGACGCTTTTTAGCATAGCCTATATGAAGCATCTAACTTTAATTGCATTCTATTCTTTACATAAATCATTTATTTCATCATTTTTGTAACATATCTTGGAGGAAGAACAGAAATTTGTTCTTCATTTTGTCTGGAAATTAGGTCAGGGGTGATGTTTATATAAATACGTATAAAAAGAGATGCAGAATATTTTTACACCAAAATAAATGTGTTGGAAAGGCGAAAAGGGGAAGCAAAAGATCAAAATGACTTGTAGTTATCTTACGTCTTATGTCGAGACTGTTTTCTCTTATACTTGTATATCTATCTATATATATATATAGTAATATTAGTTAAGTAAACCAATGTTCACTAAGAGTGCTCAATGTTTCCAGAGCGTTTATAAATTCCAGTATAGTATACAAAATAACTAGACAAATTTAGCAGTTACTACAGTTTGAAGATTGTTAAGAAAACATGAAACTAGTAGTAACTTATTTATTCATATCAATTTATATTCCAATTTTTTTATTTATATGTGCATATTCCAGGCATTTAAAAAAAATTATTGATGCTATCCTCCGAATTCTAATATAGAAACATGAATCAGTAAAACATAGTCGGACGAATTTTGTCATAATTAATATAGCAGATATAATTATAAACGAGTATGGATATTAATTTCATTACCATACACCGACAAATTCATAAACTCACATACGCTGAATAAATAAACTAAAAAATAACTTATCAAATACTGATAAAAAATGCATACCTGAGCCTTTGTTATATTGCAATGAATGAATAAGCTGATCAAAGCCTTTATTTTAATTGCCTCAGGGTAGAATACAAAGAGTAATATTGACCCCCGACAAAATAAAATGTACCTTCAATTCAAAACATTTTATTAAAAGTTAAAAAATGTCTTTTATTTCCACCTTACTCATTTTCAATCAATACATTTCCTGAATACTATTTACCATTTAAGAATTGCATCAAAAAGCAATACTTTAAATTTTCATAACTGCTTCTTTAATTGTAAAGTAAAATTGGTTCTCATTAAATATCTAACGGGTAGACTAACATGTGTAATTTTTACTAATAGGCTAACAGGTGATAATGCTATTTATCAGCCTTTAAAGCAACCAGAGTAAATTTTTTTCTTTAGGAAAAATAAGGCTCTCAGCAGTTATGTAAAATAGGTCAATATATCTGGAAATATTCCATACCGACATTTTAACAAAATTCTCTCGTTATCATAGAGTGGTATTAATTACTAAAATCTACTATGATCAAAATACACTCTTGCTGAGTTAGCCAAAATCAATATTTGATCATAAATATTTGTGGCAAAGCTTTCTTTAGCCATTTACTATCATCAAATCACGCATTCAAACATGATGTTAAGACAAGATCAGGGTTAGTCGCTTCTGGATATTTAGTTTCTCCTTTTGGCCCTGGAGGCTAATCTATTTTGTTTTGCACAACATATGTTCCTTTATGCCCCCTCAATGGTTCTTTGCTGGATAAAATTATCTGTGTGGCTTTGAACAGCCAGCATTATTTTGACCCTGCCTTTCTTAACTACGCCCTTAGTTTTGTGGTTTTATTACTTGAACTCTCCATTTTTAGGGAATTTCAGCAAAGCTATTGAGTTTGTTACCCTCTTTCCTATGCAAGTTTTTTTTTTTAATTCTGGAACCAAATGTCAATCGTCTTTTTNGAGGCTAATCTATTTTGTTTTGCACTAGGCTAGCAGACAACCCATGTTCCTTTATGCCCCCTCAATGGTTCTTTGCTGGATAAAATTATCTGTGTGGCTATGAACAGCCAGCATTATTTTGACCCTGCCTTTCTTAACTACGCCCTTAGTTTTGTGGTTTTATTACTTGAGGTCTCCATTTTCAGGGAGTTTTAACAGAGCTATTGAGTTTGTTACCCTCTTTCTTCTTTAGTTTTTTTTATGCATTCTGGAATCAAATGTGTGCTTGAATCGTCTTTTTCTCGAAACAAAGTTGACGTTTTTAGAATGCTTAGCCCATTAATTTTCCTCATCTTCATTTGTTTCATTTTTCTGTTATTTCACTTATGGTTATTCACGGTTTTAATCAGTGTGCTTTTTTGCAGGATGTACCTGGCTTCTTTGTTATTGTTTATGTTTCTAAGCACTATAATTATTGTAATATCACAATGGAATCACTCCCCATGATTCCATTGCGATTCCAAGCAATACGATTGTCGCAACATATACTTCAAATTCTACATTTAACTTCCTTACTTTCTCTGACAAGCACATCTAATTTGATGCAAATATTTCTGTCTGTGACCAACACCACCACCAAGTCAAACTAACCCCTTCGTCGTTCTCCCTGGAAATGGTTTCCTTACGGGTCCAATGGTTAGGGTATGACAGCCCAAAATCTGTCACAGGGGAGGAGTAGCTTCCAGTAAGGTGCAGTATGCAGTGCGCACCAGCACCTACTTGCCAACCGCTACCCCGTTGCCTTGTGAGTTAATACTGGAAATTGTGATACTGGTGGATATCTACTTACGGGATGTACGTATAGTAGCTCGAGTAAAGCAGAAGGAATCTAGGAATGTAGAACAAAGTGAATGGGAGAGTAGGCACTTTTAACATTGACAGCATGACTGGAAGACGAAGAGAAGTCTAGGATCTCATGCAAAGAAAGAGCATCAACGTTTTGTGAGTCTAGGAAACTAAATGAAGAAGTGCGAAAGCCAGAAAAATAGGTGACGGTTAAAAGCTGAATTACTAAGGTTACTAAGGCAACAGGGTGAATGAGGTTGGTAATCAACCTCTAAAAAAGACTACGTGAAAAGATATTGGTGGGATTAGAATTAAGTGGCTTACAGACCAACATCATCAATGCATATGGATCAAAAGTAGGATGCTACGATATCAAGAAAATATAGTTCTGAAAAGACCTGGAATCCACTATGGCAAGAGTATCGTGAGAGGAAAGAGACTTCATCAGTGCAGACCTGAAAGGATATTTTCGCGAATGCAACACTGAAGACGAACGTATTAACTGAAGGTTTGTCTGAGGAACAGGGAATAAAAGAGGAGTGAAATTAGTTGATTTTATAACACTCTGCAAGTAGACTATTGCCAACAACTACTTCTTGAAAACTAATGAACAAAAAATCACTTGTTGTAGCGGAAACAACAAGAAACAGATCGAATTAGAACTATGCAAGAGGCGACATCTTAAGGGAATCGTAAACTGTAATCCAATAGCAGGGGAGTGTGCTTCAACTCAGCACTTACCAGTTGTCTGTAGGGTGAAGATTAGTATCAGAGCAAAAAGTGAAAAGAGAATGGAACTAATGATCAGATAGTGAAAGCTAATAGAACAAGATTTCAGACACAGTTTTGTCCTGGAAGTGAAAAAGGAACTTAGTGAAGTGTTTTCAGTTGACTTGGATATTCATTCTATGTCAAGTCCGTTACCAAGAAAGTACTAGGTAAATATTTGGGAAGGGAGAAATCAAACAAGGATACTCCGTGGTGAAATGATGAAGTACATTGGGTGTTAGAATGCATTCTGGAGACGAAAGAGACATACAAGAAATGAGATACCTCTTAAACTGATGAAAACAAAGAGGGATACCGCAATGTTAGCAAGGAAACGAAAAGGACCGTGGTGAAATATGAGGCTTTCGAGGAGATGTACATAAACCTCGAGACATATTTCGAGACGTAAATCGAAGTTATGAAGAACAGCACAAGAAATAAAGGAAAAATGTTAAGACTACCCAGTCTGAAACTGGAGTCTACGAAAAAAAGTTTTAGATTTCTAGGGGCAAAATTATATAATGAACTGCCAATCGAAGTTCGAAGTGCGACCTCGATAAAAGATTTTATAGTTTTATTGTACAAAGTTTTTAAAATTTCTATCTAAATGAAAAATGATTTTATATTATTGTATATATCTAATTTTAGTTTCTAGATTCAAATTAAACTGACAACAGCCCAAACTCTTAGGTGGGTTTAGCAAATCACATTCAATCTTTCAAGTTAAACTTCAGTGCAGGTTTTAAATTTCTCAGATTTTGAAAATTGATTGTTACAGTGAATTAGGAAGAGAATTAAAAATGATTTGCAACATATCACATGAAATGGTAGTTTTACTTATACTCGAAGCTCCAGGAGTTACAGTAAAAAGTTTAAACGTTTGATTAAGCAGGGTGAAAACTACAAGTACCTTGGTATTCCAGAGACTAAGAAAAAACAAAGACCAAAGTCATGACGGATAAAGTCAGATCCAAGTATTTCAGAAAACCGCTCTAGATGTGAATGCAAAAAATGAACCTTTGGTAACATGTTTTATCCAAGCTCCTGGTAAGCCCTCAGCATATCATTTACTAGTTCCTTATAGCTTGTCGACCACTGATTTCCTAGAAACTTGTTCACCACAGCCTTGAAAGAACACCATGGAGGTCTTTCCTTCACCAACAAATATGCCTTCTCGAAGTTTAGCATCAGAGATCTTTGGAAATTTGTTTTTGATGTACTGAAATACAGGTTCATTTTTATCCATAGCCTTCACAAAGTTTTTTATTAAGCCAAACTTGACATGAAAAGGTGGTAACACTTTGTGTGGATCAACTAGTGGCTCATTGATAACATTTTTCTAACCAGGTGTTAGTTTTCTCAGTGGCCAGTCTGCCTTTTTGTAATGTAATGAATGACATCTACTATCCCACTCACAGAGAAAACAACAGTACTTTGTATAGCCAAGTTCCATTCCCACCAATAAAGCGATAACCTTAAAGCCTCCACAAATCATCCACTGATGTTCATAATACTTTACAAATACTTAGTAAGTTCTTGAAGCTGGAGTATGTTTCCTTTGTTTCAGCTAAATGTCCTAGAGGAATAGAAGGTAACAAATTTCCATTTTGCAAAAGGACAGTTTTTAGACTACTAATTGGTAAATCGATGAATACTCTCCACTGATGAGGTAAATAATCGATTTGTAGGGCTGTCATCAGACCAGTGACATTTGAAGAAACTGAAAATGACCCACTCTCTTCAAAGTACTCTTGCAACGCCTGGTGTCTGCTGCGAAAGGTGGTTATTTCAACATCAGATCTGAGAGGTCTCTACTGCTGTAGTCTAAAACCCAAAAGCTCTAGTTAAGTCCAAATTACGGACAAGATCATTTAGTTCTCCTTGACTTATAACATGAGACTTTGAGGAGTCTGTAGCACTCGAGGGGACCAATATTTCACTTAAGCCAGAAGAATGGCTGCTGACAAGCTCATCCTCGGTTTGACCATAGCACTCATCTGAAAAGGAAATTATGATTAAGTCAGAAGGTTAGCTATATTGAAACTGCTTAATTTATCTATTACTGCATAATCTACAGGGCAACTATAGTAGTTTGCTATTTAATGACTTCTTGCTTTGTTAAACAACGGCCAACTACATATGATCTCTGACAAGAAAAAGCCTTGCTAATGGGCAGCAGCTTTCAACTGTCCACATCCTCGCATTTCAGTTGGCATTTGGGTATTATGATTAAACCCTTAACAAAGAAAAACGTATGTTATCACCTTGAATTGAAGCTGAGTCATCTATTTGCTAAGCAAAGAACTTCATTTTAAACCACAAACTCAAATAAAGAGTGTGTTTTTCAGTTGCTAAATTAGTTGTTGCTTGTCAAATTAAAATTAGAAATACGGGTTTGTATGTAAAGAATACTCACCAAAGTGTTCTGGACATATAGGAACCGGGCGCTCATCACTGTAAGATACTGATCGAATAGCCGGTGATAGGGATGGATATAATAGTTGGACTTCCTTTTTTTGCGTAATACCCTTTGTGAAATCCGGAAGCATACAGAAGTAGCAGTCATCAACACGATTTTTTGGTTCTCTCCAAATCATAGGCACCGCAAAATCCATAGATTGTCTCTTTCCATTGGCCCACAAATGTAGTTTTGTAGCACATGTGTTGCAACAGATTTGTGGTGCCCATATCCTTCCTTTGTCACCAACTTTACATCCAAAGTATAAATAATAAGCTCTACAAATAAATGGTGTTAGCGAGCGTCTTTGAGTTGAAAATGCTAGCTGACTGCAAATGTAGCAGAAGTTGTCTGGCTTTTTTCGACATTCCCGCGGCATGATAGCGCCTTGATATAATTACAGAACTGACTCCTTTCTGTTTCAGAGGGGCTTTAAGCATGAAGCAATG
The DNA here is from genome assembly GCA_003991215.1 of Morbakka virulenta. Taxonomy (NCBI): domain Eukaryota; kingdom Metazoa; phylum Cnidaria; class Cubozoa; order Carybdeida; family Carukiidae; genus Morbakka; species Morbakka virulenta. The sequence continues at coordinate 926,484 of RDPX01000115.1, read as the reverse complement.
TTTATTTAGTTGGCTACATGGAGTAATAATCGCAACAAAAGCCGGTAATGAGTCCAAAATCGTATCTTTTGTGAAGCTAAGCAAACAAATAGACCTCTGTTAAGGCTTTTTTGTTTTCTGACAACTACTTTGAAATAATGCTCCCTTCGCAGTTAGATAACGCAATAGTCTGAAATTTCTTTACTATTTTTTTCTTGATAAATGGATTTTTTAAAAAAAATTGAAAAATTAAAAATTCTGAAAACATTTAAATATTTTTGAAATCAGCGCCGAAAAAGAACCCATAAAAAGTGTTTTTCATTCAAGATACATTTTGGCTGTTTACAAAAAAAGAGAATAAATTTGAAATATAGATAAGCTCGGTGTTTAAGCTCAAATACCGAACGAAGTGAGCTGCTGTGGTTGTGTACAGTGGAAGAGGCAACTTAACGTGAAGTCGTTGGCTGTAATTTTGTGATAATGTGATACAAAAAAGTTGTATTTCTTGAAACAAATAACTCTGAAGAATGTACACTACCAACAGGCATCAACTTATGACTAATTTGTACCTACTTTTGTTTGGCAAGGTGAATGAGATTGCTTCGGCCAGAAGATCCTGAAGAAATAAGCCCAACTTGTTCTGCTGAAAATGTGGAGAATACGCCATTGCTCCTGATAGGAAGCCAGTCACAAGTTTCATAAGGTGTGCTTACCATTCTTATTTACTATTCAACGTGGTGACCAGGATAAAGCTTAGGCGTCACATATGGTGTGCAAGGCATGCACAGAGAGTCTACGTGGGTGGGCTGATGGTAAGAGGAGTTTGAACTTTGGAATTCCCATAGTTTGGAGGGAGCCGACAAACAATGTTACTGACTGTTATTTTTGCGTAGTTGATATGGCTGGAATCAACAGAATGACCCGGGGCAGCCTCAAGTATCGTGAACTTTAATCAGCATACCAAACTGTAGCTAAGTTGTGATGAAATTCCAGTGCCTATCTTCGAAGAACATCCTGACATTAGTGACGAATATCCCTCCAGTGTTAAAGGATATGAAGAAGAAGTGGTTCTTTAAGGTGATGTTTCACATCAATTTTCCCAAAAGGATTTGAAGGATCTACTTCGCGACCTCAGTTTGTCAAAGGACTTTGCTGAATTGTTGGCATCCAGATTGAAGGAAAAAATCCTCCTTTCTGACAGTGTTCGCATCAGCTTCTTCCGCAAGAAGCATCAAGAGTACCTCCGTTTTTTCTCTGAAGAAAAGGACTTGGTGTACTGTGCAGATATTGCGCAGCTTCTGCTCAAACGTGGAGTGCCACGGTATAAACCCAAATTTTGGAGACTGTTCATTGACAACAGCAAGCAATCACTGAATTGTGTTCTGCTACACAATTGCAACCAGTCTGCCTCTATTCTCCTGGCTTACTCGACTACACTGGAGGAAAAGTATGAAGTGGTGAAGTATATGTGCTGCAGAAAATTGGTTATGATAAGCATAAGTGGTTTATTTGTATTGACCTGAAGATGGTGAACTTTTTATTTGCACAACAGTTTGGCTTCACCAAGTCCCCATGTTTTCTGTGTATGTAGGATAGTAGGGACCGTGCTCAGCATTACACGAAGAAGGACTGGCCTGTGCGGGAGGAATCGGTGCCTTGCAAAGAAGATATAATATATAACATATAATATATAATAAAAATATAGAAGGCAACCTTTGACAAGATAACAGTTGCCATGATTAGAGAGAGAAAGGTTTTGAGGAGACGAATTTTTTCATTATTTAAATGTGGTCCTCTGTTGTTGGATGCAACTTTAACCATGCCTCTTTTTCATTTCATTTCTCTTTCACTATCATCACTTGCTGTGATGTAAAATCTAAGATAACTAAAGACTGATACTTGTTTTACGGCTTCACTATTTACCTTAAGTTACAATTTTGTTTCTTGATTGTGTTTTGAGATGCACGTTACTTTTTTTATTGCAGTTAATGCTGAGACTACGACACACAGAGGAGACAGTTGTAACATAAGTCAGATTTTGGGTACCCTCCCTAGACGTGATGATAAAAGCTTTGTCGTCAGGATAACGAATAATATTTATCTTGAAACTATTATCAAGCAAGTTGTTTATATGGTTTTGATTTATTATGCGTTTTGCATTACTCAATTAATTTAGAAGTCCACCAGAGAGATTTTAAATACAGATACATTAGTGGATCGTGGTACTTCAAGATGGCGGAAAACATTTTTTTAAATTCTAAAATTCGCTATTAGTATTCATTATGCAGTACACTAAATCTAAAAATATACGAGGTCATTTAAAGACAAGAAACCCTTTCAAATAAAAGAGTAAATGATGTCTATCAAAAGATTTTCTTTATTTAAACTCAGTCAACTTGACTGAAATAAAATAGTCGAGTCTAGTACTGATGTTGATTGTTGTAGGGAGAAATAGTCGGTTGTATTATCTTTGCATACTCGAATGCCAACAATAAATTTTCAGATAATCTTGACCACTGATTTAAAAAGAATGTTCATACCAAAGACATTCTTGAGACAGCCGTTTTTATGAATTAAAAAAAAAAAGTTTACGAAATAAAGTGAATAATTCTAGCAAAAAGCTAAACGAAGTTTACTTTACAAAATTTACTTTTTATAAGGGGAAATGGAAAGAAACATGGAGGATAATAAACGTGCTGTAAAATAAGAGATCAACGTCAACGAATGTTAGCTGTTTTGATGTTTGATGTCACAATGTAGTTGAAAACAAAAAAAATATACAATTGATGAATTCTTTCTTTTGTAGTATCAATTAAATCCATATTTACAAATAACAGCTCAACTCCTTACTATCTTATTAATATAATATAAATGAAGGAGGTTCAAATTTCTGGATTAGGACCACCGATTTTGTTGAACGTGCTTTCAATAAAATGAAGAATTCCTTTGGCTTGGGCTCAAAGGGTATTATAAGGTATTTCAACAAAAGTACATTTTCACCTTTTTCACATTCTGTTTAGAACTTAATATTAGCCAGTTCGAAATACTCATCCTAGCTGATAGATAACAAGTGCCACACCCATATTCAAAGGTGGATCAGCTCAAGATCGAAAGAGTTATAAGCCAACCTCTGTCCATGTTTTAGTTCCAATGTCGATGAAATCCTAACAAAAGATCAATTTGGCAAGTATATTGATCCAAACAAGCAGTTATATATAAACCAATATATCTTTTGTAATTTGCACTTGACTTTCTCTTCTTTACTGAATTGTATCAGTAACTGGTAAGTTAAAAAAACTCCCATAATTTTAATTACTCTATTGAAATCCTTTGATACAGTGGACCTTCAATTTTGTCTAAATAAGATGCGTAGTTACGGAATCAGTGATCTAAGACATCTGTGATTTAGCTCATACTTACATAAGTACAGGCATTTTTTAAGAACAATGGCGTCAGTCAGTTCTTGCTTAACAAAGTAATTTCCACTTGATTTTGGTGATATCTGATTAGCTCTTCCTTCATTTGAATAGCCAAGCAATGTCTCGAGAAAACTTTCCAAATGATTTTTCACCTTGGTTTCACCTGGACCATATTTTTCAACTACTGTCTCAAAGATGTTTACAGTATACAGATTTACAAAGAGAACTCTTTCAATATAATGGATCACCAAGTAAATTACCTTATTAAAGAAATCCTTCTTCATATCTATTAACTCTTATCCACCAGAAGAAAACTAATCAAAGTTATTTAGCTAAAAGTCCAAACAGACATGTTGCTTGTCGCATTTCTAATCTTGAAGAGATATGATTGATTCGCTTTGGTAAAAACATGAGTAAAACTCGCGATAATGATTAGAACTGAAGTTAAGACAATACTTCAGATAAGATGTATACACAAGGTATCTCTTAATCTCTTATACAACATGTGTAACAAAAAAGTTAATAAACCAAAATGCTGATTATCTTTAGCTGATATGGTGTTGTTTTTTCATACACTTTTATCTGCAACAATTCATGACGATTAACAAGAATTTGAATTATATTTCCCATTAATATTTAAACGTGCTGAACGATGCTGAGTTTTTTTTAAGATACCTTTATACCCCCGATGCAAGATTTATTGTAAATAGCAATCGTTGTCATCAAAACTCAGAGTTAACCATCGTACTATTGGCTTGGGTGACCTTGCCAGGCGAATACTGTCTCGCCAGCATAGTTCTTCTGGCTGTAAAGGTACAAAAACAGCTCCACCATAGTAAGAAGGTTATATTCATATGTGTATATGTGTCTCAGAGTTTATTGCAATTACTCTTCACTCTTCCTAGCGCTTATAAGGGACCGAGGTCTTAATAATAATTACAATTACAATGGTAGTAACAATAGTAACAATAGTAACAATGGTAGCAATGGTAGCAATGGTAACAATGGTAACAATGGTAACAATGGTAACAATGGTAACAATGGTAACAATGGTAACAATGGTAACAATGGTAACAATGGTAACAATGGTAACAATGGTAACAATGGTAACAATGGTAACAATGGTAACAATGGTAACAATGGTAACAATGGTAACAATGGTAACAATGGTAACAATGGTAACAATGGTAACAATGGTAACAATGGTAACAATGGTAACAATGGTAACAATGGTAACAATGGTAACAATGGTAACAATGGTAACAATGGTAACAATGGTAACAATGGTAACAATGGTAACAATGGTAACAATGGTAACAATGGTAACAATGGTAACAATGGTAACAATGGTAACAATGGTAACAATGGTAACAATGGTAACAATGGTAACAATGGTAACAATGGTAACAATGGTAACAATGGTAACAATGGTAACAATGGTAACAATGGTAACAATGGTAACAATGGTAACAATGGTAACAATGGTAACAATGGTAACAATGGTAACAATGGTAACAATGGTAACAATGGTAACAATGGTAACAATGGTAACAATGGTAACAATGGTAACAATGGTAACAATGGTAACAATGGTAACAATGGTAACAATGGTAACAATGGTAACAATGGTAACAATGGTAACAATGGTAACAATGGTAACAATAGTAACAATAGTAACAATAGTAACAATAGTAACAGTGGTAACAATAAATGCAACATTTATCATAATTGTAATTATAATGAAGAATGAAGAGAAGAGGCTAAATGAGAGAGAGGTCAGAGGAACAAAATTACTCAAAAACTATTTCCTATAAAACCAGGATATTAATAACCCATGTTATTGGATGTTAAAGAGAGGTGTATTTACAGAATGTCATGATACAATGCTAGGAAACATGTCAGTCAGAGTCATGTTAATAATAAATTGATATCCCAGAAATAGCTGTGAACTTACTCCATAAAAATATCTTAAAACGTGTGATGTAGACCAAATCTACAGCTTTAGAAAAGAAGGACAATGCATCGAGAAAAAATTCCCAGATAAAAAAAATTCAAATCATTTTACAAAAATTCTCAGAATAATCTTTGTAATTTCTAAAGACCTAATGACACCGGGAGTTAAAGAAATCAAGGCCTTTTTTCTCAATAGTTTATAGTTTTCTTAAAATTCTAACTTATGTTTCCATAAATATCTTTTAATAAATATAAAAGTATTATAAATTGTTTATATTATCAAAAATAGGATATTAAATGATATACAGATGTTTCAACTAAAAAATACAACATTGTAATCAATGATTTTCTGATAGTTAGTACTATTATATTTGATTTATATTGTGATATATGTGATATTTTTAAGGTTTGAAACTACATGATCATTTCGTTTCAGTCTTATAAAATAAAAAATTATTCGTTTTTTCTTAATATTCATTATCTACTGCTATATTTCTTTCCGAGTGAAATTCTTCAAATTCTTGCAAATGAAACATAGGTAAATAAAAATTATCGTTCATTAAAATATTTACTTGCTAAAACCAATATTTAGACGCTTATTATAACTATCTTTTATAAAATACATATTATTAAAATTATTAACATGATTTTATAAATTAATAAACAAAGGAAAATCGTAAAAAGTGGAAAAATAATTATCCAGTAAAATTTATTTTGACGTTCGTGTGAAAATTTCCCGTGTGAAAAGAAGTTATCCCATTATAAAATCTAAAATATTCACCCCTTATTTCAGGAATTATTTTTGGTAGCTCCAAAACAGGTTCGTTTTCCTTCGTAATTGTGAGACGATTATTGAATTTATTAAAGTAAGTTTTGTAGTTTGTATAACTAATTTCCCAATTAAATCAAACAGAAATATCTCTGAAATCCAAATTAAATAAATATGTTTCTTTCTTAATATTTGAAACAAAATTTGAAGCCACTTGACCTAATCAACTTTGGAAGAAAGGAAATTTTGAGAAAGGCTATATTTTCAGCGGAGAAAAATTATCTCTTAATTAAAAATATTTTAAAATATTATCCATTTTTCAAATTATTTAATAACTTAAAATAATCTATCAAGTTATAAATACCAATAAAAAATTAATTGCAAAATATAATAACTAATTTTACTCATTTTGTATTTTCAATAAATGTAATTTTTATATCTTGTTTAAATGTTTATAAACTTCGTTTTGGTCTGATAGTAGTGTATGTTAGCATTGCTACAATTCTTTTCTTATGATTTACTTACATAGGAAATAGCAAAATTTGGTATCTCTGTGGTATCTTTTCTATTAGTAAGAACTGTGGTTATCTTTTCTATTAGTAAGAACACAAGATAAAAACAAATTTAAAAAAACATGAACTTTGACAAAGTACAGTAATTTCCTACCTTGTGTAATAATGTCAATCCTTTAATATCTTTCTTCTGTAGTTCAAAGCTCCTCTGTACTGACTAGCAGATGCCCTTAAACTGCAATGAATTAAACTTATTTTTTAAAATAACTAAATTGAACAAGGATTAATAAAAAAAATTAAAATTAAATTTGTATCTTCCTTTCTAATGTTAGATATTATTTGAAAAAAAAAATTTTACGATAATGTATTTCCTATGAGATTTCAAACTGATTAGAATTGTAAAATAATCTCGATTAACCTGACATTGAAATAAGGGATATTATATTGGCAGTGCTATAAATTAATAAAAACGTTTCTTAAAATGCTTTACGAAAATCAGATCAAAAGAAAGCACCGATTCCTGACATTTTGCATAAAATATTGTTTTAAAGTATTAGCTCACACCAGGTAACCAAGAATTTTCTTGACAGGATAGATAAATTCTCATGTTCTTCTAAAACTAAATTCGAGATAAAATTTATCTTCACAGTTTATTATTGTTATCTAAAAATGGTGGCTGGTTGAATATATACTTTTGAAAGTTTTGACAAAAATAATTAATCTTTTCGTTCAAGATTATTTTATCCAACTGGTTGTTTTGAAAGAGCAAAAATGAATTTGTTGATTCGACTACTTTTCCATAGATAAGTTGAGTATTTGCTTTGGCGAATATGACTATTTTTTCTTAAATCAATGTACCTTTTAATACTTTAATATTCTCGTCAATAGTTTCCTTTTTCACATTTTTGCATTTAAATATTCTAATATATTCCATCATTTCCAATACTGTTTTTTCCTCCAATTATTCCTTGCCAAATGTTAATGAATTTTGAAAGATACTTTTTAAATATGTATGCTTTAAAATTGTCATGTTCTTTGCTCTGGTACTGACTTTTTTTCTAGACATTCAAGATAAATGCAGAAAAGAGAAAGTTAGAGAAAGATTTGGTCTGAATAGAAGCATGCTGACATGTTTCAAATAGGAGACAATTGGTTTTGCAAGGATGGTCGACGAGATGAAGGGATTTTTTGGGGTTTTTTTAGGTTTCTACACATATTTCATGAACAGAAAGAGCAAACAAATTTGAAATAAGATCTGAAAATAGAGCTTTGAAAAGGAGTATTGCCCAAATCCAAGATCTGGAGCTCCCAATCATTATATTTGAGCATGAAACTCAAAATTGCAGTCACTGGGAAGGATTGTGTAATGGAAACGTCCAAAGATATAATAAAATATAAACAATGAATTAAAGTTAAGTATAATTATTTTAGATATCTTTGATACTCTTTTATTTATTTTCGTTTTACATTGTTGACCTTTGACACAACTTGAAGAAAATTTGTTTGTATTGATTTAAATACTCTTGTGTTGTTTGTTGATTATACATATTCAGATTCCACCTACCTCACAATATAAACTACTTTAGCAGCAGAGAGTATTTATCTAGAAACTCTCTGCAGCTTAGTATTTTCATCATGTTTTCAAAGCAAATATACAAGCTCTAAATATCTCTAAATACTTTTTCTATTTTAGTTTCTGACTGAAAAAGAAACTTGTTTCGTCTTTTATAAATCACGGAAACGTGATGACACTGTGTAGTAAATTTTGACTTTGGCAAAGGCATATGAAATATCATCATTCTTTTAAGTTCAGCCAGACACAAAATGTGATTAAAGATAATAATAATAATAATAATTTTAAACTTCACATGGTTTTATTTGTAAATTAACGATCTAGAAAATTTACAATGAAATTGATCTACTCAATACAGGTTGCAACACAACTAAGCTGTCACTGGATCCAGAGGACTGGAAATATCACAATGAAGCCTAGTTGTGGTACATCCTCTATAGTGATACTCTCCATTTGGGCATATCAATGAGAGATGATGTATCAGCTGGTTACCAGATTAATAATTCTGGGTTTGTCCATTCTTTGTTTCTCATACAGAAAATAAAGTATGATGTCCGTATACAAATGTTTATCGATCTTTTGATGATAAATTTAACAGTTTCGTCATTGAGATCGAGGGACTTTAATTTTGAAACAATCAAGCTATTTTTCCCAAACACACCTAGAGTTCCGAGGCTCAAGTTTACATAATAAACTTTAAATCTTCTTGATAAATCGGATAATAACTGTTCGTAGCGTTGATTTTTACGGTCGAAGTTACTTTCTATATTGGTTTCAAATCCAGCTGTAAGTTCTAATATTAGTAACTTGTCACCTT
>RDPX01000115.1:865547-887878 GCA_003991215.1 Morbakka virulenta | reverse complement strand
AGAGAGAGAGAAAAAGAGAGAAGAAGAGAGAGATAGAGAGAAAGAGAGAGAGAAGGAGAGAGAGAGAGAGAGAGAGAGAGAGAGAGAGAGAGAGAGAGAGAGAGAGAGAGAGAGAGAGAGAGAGAGAGAGAGAGAGAGAGAGAGAGAGAGAGAGAGAGAGTATATAAAGTGGTGGGTTCTCTAAGTATTACAAAAGAAATTCCCATGATTCATCATTTTTCCATTAGACATTGTGAACATTTTCAAAGGATGTCATTGAGTAATCTAGGGAAAAGAAAGACAAAGACACAAGTGAAAAATAAAAACTAAATGGTCTTATTTAATTGTTTTGGATTTTTTTTCACAATTAGTTTTTAACCTTTTATGTGTTCTATTTGTTTGTTTGGGTTTGTTCTTTCTTTTATTCGACATTGCGTTTCCAATTTTGAAAATAATTACTGAATGAAAAGTGGTATTGCTGGTAAAGTCTTAGAAAAAAAACCCAGTAGTAACAATAAATAATTCAACTTTACAGTATAGAAATATATTGGCAAGGGAAGGCTATCGCTCCCAACAGTGGATATAATATTTTCAATATCCTTCTTCGGAAAAGTGTATCTTGAGCGAAAAAGCCCCTCTATATTTATAAAGAAAAATTGCTATTTTTATTTCTTGGTACATAGCAAATGTTATGTTATACAACTCCATTATATTGGCTGTATAACTGATGCGACATGGTTACTTAAAACTACATATTTATTATGGTAGTTTTGCATAATGTAAAAATAAACCCCCTTAAGAGATATCAAGCATGCACGTGATCTTTAACTGTCAATCAAGATAAGGCGGAGTTTGAAGGTCTCTAACCTCAGATAAGTCATTAAGGATAGAAGCTGGCTTAATAAAATTAATCTAATCTCATTACAACCCCCCTCTTGAGACATTTGTTATAGTCAATTAAAATGTCTAGACGGTCTGTTTATCCACTGGTATGAATGAAAACTATGAAAACTAAATCCTAACTAATGCATGCATGAACTTAACGCTTACATGAAACTAATTTAAACAATGTGTCAAGAGGGAAGTTGTAATGAGATGTGATTAATTTTATTAAGCCAGCTTCTATCTTTAATGACTCATCTGAGTAACTTGTCAAAGTTGCTTATGTTTAACGTAATTGAACTTTCGATAGTTTCTTGTAAATCGATAACGGTAAGATGTTTACTTGTGCACCTGTGTCTATCTTGAATTTATTTGTCTTACCTTGGATCTTGAACGACGTAAAACACGCATCTTCTTGAATATCCATTTTCTTGTTTATAGATCCAACAAAGTAACTATTTTCTTCTTCGGAATCACACGACAAATCTTCTTCAAGTCCGTGAATATTTCTTGCGTATTTCGAATTGCAGAATTTCTTGAAGTGATTCATTTCTTTGTATTTGCCGTATTTCTTTCCATACGCTGGGCAATTTCTTTTTCCATGAGTTGTACCACATTTTCCACAAAAGAACGTATTGTTCTGTGAACTTTTATTTGCACTTTGTTTCGAACTAGTGTTAAATTCTCTCAAAGTTTTGTGTTTTTGCTGTTTTCTCTTAACTGCATGAATCTTCTCTTTTTCCGATGGGGTTTTCATACGTGTGCGAGATATTTCATCAGCGCGACATATTGATATTGCTTTTTCAAGAGTCAGGTCATCTTCCCGAAGTAACCTTTCCTTAATTCTCGATGAATTAGTTCCACAAACTATCCTATCTCAAATAAGCCCATCTTTCAAATTTTCAAATTCACAGTCTTTGGCGACAAGTTTTAAGTCTATCAAATATTGATCAATACTTTCGCTGTGTCCTTGAACACGAGAGTTAAAACGACGTCTGATAACTGTCACATTCTTTTTCGGTGTGCAGTAATTCTCGAACTTTTGCAGAAGAACAACTTGTCAGCTTTATTTGGCTCAAAGTTAAATGTGTTATAAATTTCTTTGCCTTCTAGTCCAATTATATAGAGTACGACTCTACATTGTTCTTTTGCGTTTTTATCACTCATAGTAACTTCGAGATACAAGTCCATTGTTTGTTTCCAACGCTTCCAACGTTCAGCTGAATTCCCTTCGTGAGAAAAGTCCATTTCTGGAGGTTGCTTAAAGTGACCATCCATTTTTGCTTTAGACATTTCACCTAACAACAATGAAAGCATTTATTACGTATTCGAATAATCCCACTTCTGACACCATGTTATGTTATACAACTTCATTATATTGGCCGTATAACTGATGCGACATGGTTACTAACAACTACATATTTATTATGGTACTTTTACATAATGTAAAGATAAAACCCCAAGAGATATCAAGCATGCACGTGAGCTTTGACTGTCAATCAAGATAAAGAGAAGTTAGAAGGTCTCTAACCTCAGATGAGTCATTAAAGATAGAAGCTGGCTTAATAAAATTAATCACATCTCATTACAGCAACTTAATTGTTTATTTTGCAGCAACATTATTTGTTAGAACCTTTAATTTAGTTAAAAATAAAGAATAGATTTATAGTTAGTAGTGTATTATTTGTATATTATTTGATAGAGAGTTATTATGAAATTGTGGGAACAGGGACTGTTCATTTTCTTTGTTTTTGTCGAAATGTTACTTGCACTGCCAGCAAAAAGAATGATCCTTAAATTTTTTGATACCAAATACTCCAGGGCTAACACACATTAGTCTAAAAGAAGGAAGAACAATGTTCTTGCAAGAGAGTCTTGACCCTTTTTACACAAAAACCTTAAATGATGTTTTCAAACCCTATGTCATCTTTTAATGAAAACTAGGATAACCTAGTATCCACTAAAAGATGATTTTGTCAATGAAATGAAACAAGATCATTTTTCAACAATAATGTGATACTTTAACTTTAACTTCTTTAGACTTACACTGAGGTAACTCACTATTTCGTTCTTTATTCTTAACTATTAATAATTTGAAAGGCTTTGAAATACCCTTAAACCATCTATTGCTATCTCTAGATATTTGTCCTTTGTTACTGAGATGATTAAGGACTAAAACAATGTTTAGTGAAGTGACAAGTGATATTTCATCAGTGAAGATAATTAAGCTTATCTACACATTGCTTTTTACACGTATTGCAATACACTGAGGGTCATTTTGGGGGTTCAAGGAACTTTGTTGGATGGAGCTGAATGATTCCTGTAATTGAGACTTTTAACAATGTCTCTTACTAGGTGGCCTGACACCAAATTATATCGTGTGTTGATGGCTTCTTAGTTATTTGTTTAAGTGTTGGACAGGCAGTTCTTTGATCTCTTCTAGAGAAACCTGTACTGAGGATCTGTGTAGACAAAAGTGAAGGATCAACGTTAGTACTTCTTGTTTTACCAGAGTCCAAAACATTGTCTAAGGTCAAGTCTTTTCTTTTCAAGATCCTTGCTGTGAATGTTTGATAAATAACAAAGAACAATGTCCTGATCTCTTATGTGCTTATTTGTAGTGTCTTCATATTTACAATACATTGACAACTTTCTCAACCTGGTCACAAATTTTCTATATTTTTATAGCTTTCTTAATGGCCCTTGGAAGACAGAACATTCATATGAATTATTTTTCTTCGACAGGGCGAGAGAGAGAGAGAGAGAGAGAGAGAGAGAGAGAGGGAGAGAGAGAAAGAGAGAGACAGAGAGAGGGACAGAGAGAGAGAAGAAAAAAGGGAGAGAGAGCGACAGAGAGACAGAGAGACAGAGAGACAGAGAGAGACAGAGAGAGAGAGTGACGGACAGAGAGATATCTTTATGTAATATTACACAAAATCTGTTAAAGAAGAAACTTAGTTAGTTTGGAGAAGCTAGCTGCATGTAGAAAGACATCAAGTATTGAAAATAAGGTTGATTAAATTATTCTTGCAACCAATAATTCATGTTAGGTATTCTTTGCTTTTCTCAAAAAAAGGAAATATTTTTTGGCCTACTTATTAGAGATGACACAAAATTGTCGACATCTACGTCTTGTCCATTTTTATTATTTGGATATAGTGAACGACAAAAAAAATCACCAAAACTTAGTTTAGAATTTTTTCCTGCACAATATGATAGCTCTTCTTCTTCTTCTTCTTCTTCTTCTTCAGCTTTTCCAATTTTGATATGGAGTCACTGTTCTTCGAGAGTCTCTTCCATTCTTTTTCATCTCCTACTTGGTGTTCATGATAGCTCTGATATTCTTATGTTATTGAGCACTTTGGTTAGCTAAAAATTACTTCGATACTGGTATTATTTGGATATATAACTGAGTTATTTGGTCTACAAGGTACCCAAAAGTTACGAGTATTCTTGAAGTTACTTCTGAAGATATATAACGTTTGCACTAGTTGACCCCTAATCAGCAATGTTTCTTTTTTCCTGTGTTTAGAGAAAAGTATTACACTTGTATTTTTGTTCCTTGCTTTCTTATCCTCCAGAGGAATGCAATTTGGAAAAATTACTAAAGTGTTAAAATATCCAAACTTGGCTTCAAATGGCCCAGTAATGATATTCAGCTAAGAAGCAAAGTGAAATTAGAAGATTCAAGCTACATATAAAGTGTTATTTTTAAACTCTCTATCAAAATGAAGTTAATATTTTTTGTTCTATTTTCCTGCAAAATCCAAGAAGAATTTTGGGAATTACATAGACAGACAGGATAACAAATGAAGAAATTTACAGAAGGACAGAACAAACACAGCTACACAGAATGGTAGAAGAAAGGAGATAACAGTTAGCAGGACATATCCTAAGGTTACCGCCTGGAAGACATGCCAGCCAAGCAACAACATGGAAGCCGGTGGAAGGAAGAAGGAAGCGTGGCAGACCTACTAGAACATAGCGGTCAACCTTCAAAGACGATATACATATTCGAGGACTGTCTGTCAGAACTGCTAAACCCGTGGTTGAGGATCGAGTCCGATGGAGACATCTTGCTGACCTATGTCCTGTATAGGACAGGAGGAACTAAGGTCTAAGGTAAGGTCTATTTTCCATTGTAATACAATAGGATTGTCAATAGAGTTATGGGTATCAAACATGCTTCAAATTGTAAAGGACATTGGTTTCATAAAAATTATTTTAAATCATTTTAGGAGTTGTGCGATGCAAGAATTTTTAACAAAATCCATCATACTACAAAATATTAATTTAGTAACATTAAAAAATGTGTCCAGTTTGGAAGAAGAACCCTGCTTAGTTCATTTTAAGGAAGAACATACTTTATGCTAACAGTATAAGATAACACCTTTTAAACAATGGTTAAATTTCACATTGACAAAGAAAGAATCTATTCACAGGCTTATTACAATTTGAACATGTATTGGACAACAAAAGGAATAGCGGTCTCAGTCAAGTGTTGCCAAATACAGATATTCTTTGAAGGGTGTGAGGAAAAGATATGATATTCACAAAAATTGAAAAAGTAATTAGAAGGGGCTTTGGCTAGGTGTTTTTGCACTCTGACCAAGATGTTTTGAGTTCAGTTTTCCCAGTGGAATATGTCTTTGAAATATACAAAAAGCTATTGTTTTGCTCCAAAAAAGGTATCCATCCTAAAAATATAATCCCACAGAAATATAATTTTCCATTAGAGAATTTGAAATTAAATCAACCATATTAGACAAAAGCACTGGCTGCTTAAACAGTTACAGATAGCATAATCTTGCAAAATTAAACAATTAATTGGTAAGAGAACTTGTTTAAAAATAAAGGCTTGCAGTCTTTAATGTCACAATAAAGACCAACGATAAACACTCCAAATTTATACTTGAGAACTTTGTACAATTACAAATAGTCGGAATGGGTATTTAAACATTTTGCCTGAAAAAAAAGACAAGAGAATGAAGAACGAACATTACTGGATGACGAGTTTAAGCATATTATGGATTGAATGAAAGAGCAAGGGACAAAAATGATGACTAACAAGGTACAAACTTTTCTCCAACTATTCCCAAAGCTCTCAGTGGCAAAATAATATTGAGAAAATAAAGCTAAATTACCAGTTAAAATCGTTTTTCTCTTTTCCTAATATATTTTTCCTATTAATTGTTTGGTCATCAGACATCCAGATGGATTTATTTTGCGTATTTTTTGGTGGATGTTTTGATTTAGAATCTCGTGTTTCTTCCAACATTTTGGATTTTAAATTGATTTTCTCTGAAACATCATGGTTCTTTAACTGCTTCAGGGCATAGTTTGGTTTCCTACTATGTATCCCTTGAATGAAGAAACTTGTTATTGCTGTGTTTGGCATGCTATGGTGTCTTAACCTTAATGCAGTCAAGAAGTCATTGTAAAATTCATTAACTTTTTGTAATATGAATTTATTCAGGTTTCATGTTTTATATTTCATTAGATGTGGTCCAAATATACAGCTTTATGTTTAAAAATATGATTTTTGTAGGATTACATTTCTTTATGGGTGCAGAATTTTACAAGTAGTTCTCGAATTTGATTTGCTCTGCAGACTGTAAGTTTGCCTATTGTACATGGATATCTTTACTATAAATTTTTAAGTCTGTTTCTTAAGTCTCCTATTGTCTTATAGCATCACCTATTTTTTAAACTTTGTCGTATAGTTCGAGAAAATTTTCATTAAAATAGGTTAAAGTTGCGAATTTGCTTTGTATGAAAATGAGTTCTGAAAATTACTTTGTAGTCTTACAATCGCTAGTCTGAAGACTCATTCATAACTGTCAATAAGCGGTAAATGTGTGCTATTGACAAGGAAGCCAATACCATTTGATCTAGATATTTCACTCTATGGAAATACCCTCCCGTTAATACATGGAAGGTCAAGTGGTTACCTCCTTGGGTTTCTGTCTACGCTCTTCCCCTTATCTAGTGTTAGCTTCATGAGTGAAACGATGTCGGTGCTGGCTTAATATCAGAGACATATCCCCTGACTCATTAAATAAAAGATAATCAACAAGACAGTAGAGGATTTGAAGTCACAGATACCATCCCCCAGATGAGTTCTCTGTCAGTCTAACACGTCTTGCTGACATATCTCATAGAATTTGCAAAGTTTGCACAAATTGCAAACAAGAAGACCAAGTAGGCACGGAACTTAATACCAGCTTTCTTATTTCTTAAGGATGCAATCATCATCATCACCATCATGATCATCATCGTCATCATCGTCATCATCATCATCTTGCGACCTCAGCCAAGATAGGATTCACTACACCTTTCCAGTATACCCTATCGGTCATAGCTGTTAGAAGGTCTTCCTTAGCGGTGGAAGTGTCCCTGTATATGATGTCTGGAAAGGACACAAAATACCGACCCATAGTTTACACTTAATGCCAATACTAAATTAAGATCCTTATATCATGTCAGATGTATCAAAGCCGGTCAATATTTTATTTTTCCGGTATGAAATGTAGAGTTACTGGTGTAAGAGGTAAGAAATGCTTTAAACAGGTATATAGATTAACTTTAACCTTTGTTATAGTGTTGAAAAGATTAAGTTAAATTTAGTCCGGATTTTACTCTCGTGTGTTTGAGGTACTAAATCGTCAGGAAACGTCTCTGCCAGCTAATTGTACGGAAGAGATGGATCATTGTTTATGGGTATTTAAGCAGTACACCTCTGTAGTTGATGGAATCAACACTGAACAAACTTAGAAAAATAAACAAATCAAGTTAAAATGGTTAGTGTTTCTACTTAAAAATAATTAAAATCAGCATTTCAATTAAAATGAAATTTTCTTTTCATGTTAATACTGTACAGCTGTAAACGTTACGTTGCTCAGTGTATTGTAAAACCTGACTCCAGTCATATTCTTTTAAAGATAAAGTTATTAGCCGAAAACTTTGAATAACTTCCTTGAAAAGATAAAGCAATACAGCGATACCATAAAACAGGCAATATTTTCCTCGATATAAAAGATTAATGAGATAAAAAAGGTATTTATTGGTAACAACATTTCCAGTGACGCATTTCAAAGTAAAGTAGCATACACACTAATTATTTAATACCTGATAGGGCAAATTGTCCTCTTATGACGTATTAGTATGCTAATTTATTCGGCATATTTCATGTTTTCCCTGGACCTCATGCTTAAATACTCTGCTTTTCTAACTATTACCCTTACTACACCTCATAAGAATCATATTTATCTCTATTTAATTAATACTTACCATTATCCATCATTATGCAACTAATTAGTCCTCATCATCACAATAGGAACGATTTTACATATCATTAGCACTAGTATTTGATTAAATAATAGAACAAAAATCCATGCCAAAACGTAAATTTCAACTTGAACTAAAGTATATAAATTTGTTTGCTATCCTAGAGCACTCGTGTCTCTAATTTTCTTCTCTCATTTTTAGATCTATCAATAACTTGTTGAAGACCATTTAGGAGTTTTTTGAGAACTCAACGATTTCTCCTTTACCCACTCTTTATCAGTGTATCTAAATATAGAAGACTAGGTTAATGATCGTACCATGAAACAAGGTACAGAACTCAAAGTCAAACAAGGAAAATAATTACAAAACAACATACACTCACTTAACTCCTTTTAAGGGAAAGTAAAAAATTAATCATATAATTTACTTATAGTAATAATAATATAGTAATATAGAAAAAAAACCCGAATAAATTGTAATAGTAAAACAAAATTTTTAAAAATTAACACTTTTACTAAATAGAGGATCTTGATTAGGACATCAGAAGCCTTTGATTCACTCAGTTGTTCTATTATTACCAAATAGATTCCCGTTCCTGTTGTTGATATCTTTTTCCCGAAACTGAAATAAAAAGAACTATTCAACTATTGAAATGATCTAATGCATATTTTTTATTATTACAGTATAGTTGGCTCTTTTAGATATAAAATATTTACAGTTTTGCTCTTAAAAAAAGTAAAATATTAAAGAGTTTTCTTTCTGAAAATTCAACTAAATTGATTGGTAATATTGTTAAATGTTCTTGCAAGCATTTGAACCCACAAAACTATTTATTATAGAGCAAGGATCAATTATTTGGGAAAGATACGTTGATCATATCTTTACAAATATTCAAGGCAATCACTCATATGTCTTCATCAACAGCCTATACGCAAAAATTACTATTCACGACAAAGGACAAAGGAAGACGCTACGTTTCCTTGGTGTGCTTGTCAAGAGACAAGCAGGCTACAACATTTCTCTGATAATCTACTAAACTATAAACTACTAAGATTTTAGGGTGGATGAGTTTACAATTCTCTTTACTTTTGATATATCATACTGAAGCATAAATCAGCCTGGGAAATTGCAAACTCTATGCACTTCAAAGATATAATCACCTAGACATTCTCTGCAACTATTAGAGTTAGGATGACAACAGTTCGTGGATATGAATATTAAAGTTACTCCAAAGCAACTAATTTGAGCAATTGAAAGTATTCCCAGCAATTTTACTGCATTCATTGCAATAGATTACAATTATAATAAAAAATGGAAGATAAAAGAAGAATTTTCTGAAAGTATTAATGAAAAAAAACCTTTTCTTAGGACTATTCTAATAAAACATTAATAAATAATTAATATGAAACTATCAGAAAGAGCTAGAAGAACAAACAAAAATCCCCAGAAAGCATTAAACTTTTCATTGATAATTAGTGGTTGACTTTTGAATTTAAATTCTACCTAAAATCTCACATCACTATGTTTTAAAACTTTCCCATGGATGGATTAAACCTCAACGATATGTTTATTGCAATATCATAACACGATTTTTAATATTGGCTAATGTTTAATGACCAGAATGACATCTGTCAAAGACCTTACTTTCGAAGAACGGATGCAAGGGTGAAATATTCACAACTTCATGTTTTATCTTCCATACGGCATATAGTATTGAAACCACCAAAAAAAAGACTAAAAGGCCACAGGCTTTTAACATTTAAGAAGCAAATGCTATAGCAAAAGGACAAAGTTTCTTTTAATAGGACCAAGTTTTACCCCCTGAGTATCCAATGTGTATTGCTTTTTCTTTGTCAGTAATTGGAATATTTGTATCTTAAAGACATAAGTGGGAACTAGTTTCTTAAGATAAAGCGTTAAAGATAAATTGTGACAGAAGTCTTTCCTCGTCAGGGATACTTCACATTCCTGGATGTCATTACTATTTTTGGGAACATGGTACAGCAAAGTTGTAAGAAGAAAAGGATGCAGAGAGGTAAGTGTTTCTTACCAAAGATATATCATGTAAATGGTAAATAAAGCAATATAATACTATCCTGCTGGCTCAGTATATTATTAAATTAGGTACCTTTCTTCTAAAGTTTCATTTGTTAATCAAAAATGGAATTAAATTTTTTTTTCCCTGAGATTGCAAACACAATATTTGTTTTTTGAAACATTTCTTTCAGAGTATTTTTAAAACAAAAGCGTAGCCTTGCTTGGATAATAAGTTCATCCCTCTTTTACATTGTTGCCATATCGTAAAAGAAGTTGGTATTTTCTCTCTTCCTGTGTATTACATTTTAATGCATTTTTCTATTCTGTTTATTGCTTTAAGTGTATAGCTAACTTAAGTGTTCATTATCGCATTGCATGTATTACTCCTGAGACATCTAAAAAGGGAAACCTATCATTTTCTTTTCATCTGTATGACCCATTAGGTCACACATATAAAATTAGGTCCTTTTACTTTAAATAAATATACTATATATTTCTGGCATTTGTTTTCCAGGAAGATGACACTATCCATCCAAGACTGATTCTGTGTTCCAATGAACCTAAAATTATTTTACTTCTATGTAATTTCAGTCACAGATTTAATATTCAGTTTGGTTACCTAACTTTTTACAGAGCAGTCTTACCAAATAACTGTACTTGGACTTAAAACCAACACTGAATTAAACCTCTGGTCTGTGATCTTTTTATTTTTTTCACATTTGATGTGATATCCTAATGAGCCAAAGGCGTGGACCTAGATTTTCTGTCATTTTCTAACCTAAATTGAAATTAAAATAATGTTATAATTAAAAGTCATTTGATTTCATCATCGGAAAGCAACACAAACTTGTCTCAGATATTATTTTGTGAGTAAATTTTATTGCCATCACTTAAAGAATTTGATGGTGAGAGTTCTGTTCCGGTATTCCTCCTGTGTATTTATCTGCGGTTTTAACTCCTCAATGTAGAGTGCTTCCAGGGTGTGGCGGTAAACATCTTCTCGTGCTGTTGTGGCAAGAATGGTTGTGGATCGAGATTACAGGACGTGCCGCATTTCTGCATGTGTTTGTTCACTGGGGATGACGGTATGTTGTGCTTCTTGAGTCGAGTCATTACATGCCGACCTGTTTGGCCCACAGAGGCAGGATTACACACTGCACATTCGATGTGAGATACGACTCAGCTCCTGAGGGTTTTCTCTACTGGGGGATTCAGCGATGGAAGAACAGTTTTCATTTTTCTAGGGTGAAGATGACATTGCAGGGGGCTTTTCTCTTGTGCAAGCTGCTTGTATTGTCCTCCGAGCATTTACCTCGATACTGAATTAACACTGCTCGCTTTGGAATCTCGTTTGATGACTGTTCTGCTACTTCACCATCTACTTGTTGTTGCGATGGTGATTAGGAAGAGAGTATATTTAATCCTACCCTATCGATAGGATTGAATATACTCTCAAGTGTTTGATAAATTACTGAGTCGTAGGAAGAGGGCGGGTATTGGTTGCGATCAAGGAAAGCTTTTGCTTTCAGTATGCTGCTGTGGAATAATTTCCAACTGCTGCATGCCCTGTACATACGATGAACAAAACCGGAAACTACAGAATGTTTGTATCGATATTCAAATCCGATATTTCATATATTAATAAATTACTAACAATAATAATATGGTAGCATTCAATTGTAGGGATACTAATATAATTTTTCTGAAAATATTCCTTTATTTTTGCTCCTAATGGTTTTCTACAGTGATACGTTTGCAAATTTGATGCATTTTATCTGAGTACACACCAATGTTCCCTAATTTAATGACACTGATTTTGAGGGAATTAAATTTCGCGAATCAAATAAAATGTTAATAAATGTCTTGAAGGATATTTAGGGGTACTTGATTTTTAGGATTTGAAGTAATTTCATGAAAATTGCGAAATTTTGTAGCCCAGATCAATAAACTAGCAACAGATAATTTTCCAGTTTTCTTCACCCAATGCTAAACCAGTTGTTACTTGAAAATGTTTACGCAATATTTCTCATTAATATCAAATATATATTCCATTGAGAAATATAAAAACAAAAATGAAATTATGTACGGACAGTAAAAATGGTGTCTTCTTCTTGATTCTCTTTACTTAAAGGCAAAATCTCGCAATCTTAAATCTAACCTAGATATTTCCTTATACTTTCAGAATAGAACTAAATACCCCACCTGCATTTCATAAAATTCATAATCTCCATCCATCCCACCTGACTAATGTAAAGTCTCCAAAATCTAGGATTTGTTGCCATAATAGGCTCTCTTAGCAGGAACAGATATTGATAATTCTGCTGAGGATTTCTGCTCACTTTGAAGTTTATTATCAACAATGAATGACATGAAAACTATTTTCATTCCAAACTAAGTCGTGGTTAAAATCCTATTCAAAAGAAAATGTCTTGTTTCATAAACGCCCCACAATTTTTAATATTCTACCTGGATGAACACGTTTCATTTCTACAGAAACTACAGAAAACTTGTAGTATCTAACGAATCCAAAAGAAAACATACTTGACCCCTTTTCAAATGGATTATATTCACCATAAGTCAGGAATTCTTTAGTTAATATCAATCGATTTTTATATAAATATATTCTGATGCATCTTATTAGAGCCACAGTATATTTGGAAGTAAATTGGATTAATCGGTTTTACCACTTGTGACATATTTCATAATATATTACATTAGCCAAACAACTTATTCACCTGGTATGGAAATTAGATCTTTAATAACAGATGAAGCCACTAGCTTTCATCTCTTGTTCTGCTCTTGGAGATTGTCTATCGCTTCATTCGTTATTCATTAAAACTTTCCATTCTCTCTTTGGACTCCCAGCTGCAGAACATTTCAGCTTTATCATCAGATTGTATTCTTGCAAGTTTACTTATTAGAATTCTGTCCTATATTCTTTCTATAAAAAAATCAAGATTATGACTATGGAATCTATTATGAAATACACAACACGTATGGCAACAGTGTTGTAATTAGTATTGTAGACACTCCATTCTCTGTAGAATGGCATTACCATAGGTTTAATTGTAATAGAAAACACTAACCTATGTAAAGATAACACAAGACCTTGTATCCATGCGTATATAAGACTGAAGTTTTACTAATTGCTTGTTAATTACCTTTTGCATCTGGCAGTATTTTTAACTTCCGCTTTCAATTTTTAAGTACAGTGCTCAAATTCAGTTAATATATCGGAGTTATAAAGTAATACTTTTAAATTATGAATACAAGTTACAAGTTGTCTTGAAAGAAATCCAAGTTTCAAAAGGAATATAATTACTCTTGAAACATAAGCCATTTTCCACTTCACCTGATATCTGATACCTGGTTTTTCAATTTATTTATTGATCCAAAATGCTATCCATGGTAATCACTTCACATAGATATAGCTGCTAATATCAATATTCTCCCTCTTAAATGAAGTCTAAAATGCATAAAATGGTAAAATGAACTATGTACAACATATGAATATAAATAACATTTATTTAAGTATCGAAAATATTGAAAAAAATATAATAAAAATAATGATTAAAGAGTATGATGATAAGCTTAAACAATATAAATTTGAGCTTGAAAAAATATGAGATTCAAAAGACTTAAATCTTGACAAAGAGAGGATAAAATGTACAAATTTATGTATATAAACTCTTAGTATATATCTTCAAATTCTTAAAATCATTATTTTTCTTGTTTCAAATGATAAAGGTAAGAATTTTAAGGTTAATTTTAATTTTTATTTCATTTTTTATTAATTTTTTCGACTTAACGCCTCAGTATTCAAAAATATATCTTAGTTTAATTTTTTTTTTGGATTGAAATTTCGCTACGTTTGTATTGCAAAAATATGTTAAGCTAATCAAATTCAATTTAATTACTTTCCAGATGTTGGATTGAAGTTGTTTGTTGTATAGTACATTAAACAATTTTACTAATTCTTTTATTTACTTTGATTATGACTTTTCACTTTGTGGCTGCTTTTATTTTTCACTTGAGAATATATTTGAAAGAATGTTTTTCAAATCATCACATTCATTTTTTACAAGGGGACCAATAAACACAATCACCGATTATTTTAGGTACTTGTTCTATATTTGAAAATGACTCTTTAGGTGTCATTAGATTCACCGTGGGGTCTTACTTGCTTTTCTAAAAGGTTATTTTACGGTTTTGAATCCAAAACGTCCTTAAAGGAAATCAATTATAGATGGATTTAAGATTAGATATGTTAAGCCACTCATAAATAAAACCGGTTATTTTTCCATCATATCCCAATCTAAAAAGAGCTAGCAAACTCTGTACGCTCAGAATGTTCTTCGGAGTAGATATGCTGATGTTGACCCAAATGTTACCCAACCGTGGCGCTGAGGTTCAACTCTGAAAGCAGAGACTGAAGGCTTCATAATCGTAGCTGAAGTCCAAAGCTTTTTTACGAGAAACTACCAGGCAAACGTATTACACAATGGTGAAGACCCCACGTGTAGATTTTGTGACCAATATATAGAGACTATCGATCACCTCCTTTGTACTTATTGCCCTGTACTTGACCCCAGAGTGTACGTGAAGCAGCATTGCGGTGTAGGACAATATATTCATTGGTGAATCTGTCGGTACTATCAGATACCCGTACTTCAAAACTTGTAAAAACATAAACTTTCTCTAGTCGTCTATTCAGAGGACAGTACAATTCTTTGGGATTTCCTGATTAACACAGATGGGAACATCCAAGCCAACAGACGCGACACTGTAATTAAAGATCGAAAATCGAAATCATGCACCTTGACAGATATGACGGAAACATTGCCGTAAAAGAAATTCACAGACTTAGCAAGTATAAGGCCTTGGAAATCGAAATTCAAAGAATACGAAAAACTGCAAACTACAACAATCTCCGTGATAGTAGGTGCATTAGGGATGGTAAAAAAAGGCACACAAAAATATTTAGACAAAATTCCCTGGGAACCAGTTTCAAGAAATTCAAAAACTTGTTACAAGTATAGCTCATATCATATGTGAAACCCTTTCAATTTAAACATTCTGAAAAAAAGGTTTTTATCTTTATACTTTCTTTTTATAGAACATTTAAATGAAAAGTTGGTTTTTATGCTAATTTTACATATATTTTTACACTAATTTTGTACTGAATTCGTAGATTTGCTATTTATTGATGTTATTGTTTTGTTCGTAAAAACGTCTATTAAAACCTTTGTTTGCTCTAGATCACTGAAAGTGACACGATGAAGAATTGTATGAAATAGCTAACTTTTCAATATAGAGGTAAAAAATAGCAATGATAATAATAATAATAGTAATAATAATTATTTTTTTTAAACTTCACATGGTTTTATTTGTAAATTAACGATCTAGAAAATTTACAATGAAATTGATCTACTCAATACAGGTTGCAACACAACTGAGCTGTCACTGGATGCAGAGGACTGGAAATATCACAATGAAGTCTAGTTGTGGTACATCCTCTATAGTGATACTCTCCATTTGGGCATATCAATGAGAGATGATGTATCAGCTGGTTACCAGATTAATAATTCTGGGTTTGTCCATTCTTTGTTTCTCATACAGAAAATAAAGTATGATGTCCGTATACAAATGTTTATCGATCTTTTGATGATAAATTTAACAGTTTCGTCATTGAGATCGAGGGACTTTAATTTTGAAACAATCAAGCTATTTTTCCCAAACACATAATAATAATAATAATTTTTTTAAACTTCAAGCATATATTTTTCCATGTTATCACTTAATACAATTGTATGCCGTGTATACATTACATCATTACCCTAAGAAATACCACTCACTATCAAGGCATGGTATCAGGGACGCACAGAGTAACGTAGTCACCAATAAAGGAGGGGAGGCTGATCCCATGTCTTACTACGTTGACAGAATATGTAATATGTGGTTCGAATTACCACACATATGATCTTCTTTATGATATATGAGATTTCGCTTTTATCGTAACTTATTTCCGCTAACATCTTCGCTACCGAATGTGTACTCTTTCCGATTGCTCCTATCGCGCCAATGCTTAAATTGACAAATATAACTTTTTGATAATTTTTGCCTAGAAATCTTAGCAGAAATTCATATTTTTCTGATTTACGTTTCGAATTCACTTCAATATTTGTTTCAAAGCCGATTGTAAGTTCTAGAATATAAATCTTTCCTTTATCAATTACTAACAGATCAGGGCGATATGTATCTCCGGTAATAATCGATGGAGAATTGTAATCATCAATATCACAGTAAACTTTTGCATTTTTCTTATTCGAAGATATGAAGTTTGCAATATTTTTTAAAACCGAGTCATGCCTCCAATTATAACGTTTTTCGTTCAACGCTGTATTACATCCTCCAATAACATGCCCGAGAGTTTCTGTAGCATTACATAAGGAACAGGCAGATGATTCTCTTTGTCCCCATTTTAGCATATTTGAAGCGTTGGCGAGGGTGTTGTTTAAATACCGGATTGTGAATGAGTAGATATTATTGGGTAACGTAGAAAGCGCTTTGTGCCAGTGACTGGTAAATGCGTTGTCTGCATAGGCTGTGATTGATTTGATTATTAACCCTTGCGAAGTCAGTGTATCGATTTTTTTCTCGTTAGAATTTCTAATATCCTTGATTGCCTCTCTAGTTGTTTTGTACTGATCATACGTGATGTTTTGACCGGTGGTCGCATTGTATATTTCAACAATGTCCCTGCTCTTAGAAGACTTGAGTTTGTTTCTAAATGATACTCGACACTGAATGAAACGATCAGATATGAGTGTTAAACCGAGACCAAACTTACGTTTGGTACGGCGAAGAAGGCGTGTTGATCCAGAAATAGGTATTTCCAACCAAATCCGTATAAACTTTGAAACAACGTTATCGAGGTTTTCCTTAACCCAACTTGTTTCTATATCAGCAACAGTCAAGTGCCAGCTAATTTTTGAAAGTAGATATCTTTGGTACAATATTACTTTATTTCTGGGGTGGAGTGGGAGACCATTTATAGTCCTGAGAATGTTTGCAGTTTTTGACATCAGTATATTTTTGTGTTCCGTGTTTGTCATGCCGAAATCGAAGTAACGACCCAAATATAGGAATGGTTCACCCGAGTCGATAGGATGAATAACACTGTTATTAAGATAAAGCTTTGGTTTTATTTGTTTACATACTGTTCCACATTTTTTCATTCCAAACGTGTGACACTTTTCGACTTTGATGATCATGTCACTCCAACGACACCATCTGCTGAATGCGTTGAGGAGAATTTGGTTTTCACTCTCTTGGCCTGACATCGCTACAGCATCGTCGGCGAATTGTAGCCAGTGTCTTGGTATCAAATGTTTTAGAAATTTGTAACCGATTTGTTTGAAGTGATCTTTTTTTATATACTGTACGAAGGTGTTAATTAGCATATTAAATATCAATGGGCTGAAGCAGTCACCTTGTAGTACACCCTTTTCTAGTTTAATGAAATCACTAATGAACAAGTTGGTCAGTATGGCTGTGTGGAAGTCACTATACAGAATTCTAATAATAGTAACAATATCGTCTGGAATATGATGATGTTTCAGCACAGTTTCTATTAGATTGTGGTTGACTTCCCCAAAAGCGTTTTTCAGATCAATTAATGTAATTGTAATAGAGCGTTGTTTACGGCGTGCATCGTTAATTGCGTGAGTCATACTAGCAATATGCTCGTACGTACCAGTTAATCCAGGCGTAAATCCTTTTTGGATACTTGCCTCAATGTAGTTGTTTTTGACTAAAAACTCAAATACACGATCTCGTAGTAAAGAAGTAAATATTTTCAACATAACAGGTTCTAAAGTGATAGGTCTGAAATTACCTGGGTCTGACTTTTCCCCCTTTTTGTATATAAGGATTGTAGCGGCTTGTTGCCATAATGATGGTATAGACTTACGCTTAAAAACTTCGGAACAAATAACTGTAATGTAGCTTCGAAGGTGGGGGCACCTTTTCAGACTTATTACTGGGATTTGATCTAAAGGACATGGACATCCAGAGGACTTCATTCGTTTAATGATTCTGCAGATTTTGTTATATGATGGTGGAGACAAATCAAATTCATGCGTAGGGTTATCAAAAGAGGGTATCCAGTCTGGAATTTGAAAGGTCTTTCTAGGATTAACCGCTTTAAACGCTTTCCTAAAGAAAACATTACATTTTTCTTTGTCAAATTCGGGAAGTATCCGAGATGGAATTTCAATGAACTTCTTACAATAACCCCAAAAGTTCTTAGAAATCTCTGTGTCATGATCTTTGTTTAACATTTCTGAAGCTGAAGGCTGCAATTTTAATCTAAGTAGCTTAGCAACAAACCGTATCACTACCGGAAACGCCTTATCTGATTTTTTTAACTTTTTAAGTTCCGTTTTCAGCTGTTGTTTTGAGTAATTATTGTATCGATTAGAAAGTTCGCTATTAATTCCATTACTGTCATTGACGGTCCCATGAGTCTCTACAAAGTAGTTATAAACTGTTTTGTTGAAATTGTCAACGCTAATATTAAGATCTTGATTGACAACTTCCTCGCATGATAGATTAGCCTTGAAGTAACTGTTGGCTAATTCCCAATCTTGTTCATTGACAGGAAGTTTGATTCCGGGCTTCAACGAAGGTGTTTCTTTCAATGCGTGAGAAACTTCCGCATCAGTTATTTCGTTAATGTTATTGTTCACGTGGGAATTCAGTTCATTTACTACTTCATCATCCAACGTCATTAACGTTCTACACAAACGCTGATGTGCTTTGAGACCTCTGAGGCCTTTACATTCTCTTCCACAAACACCAGTTAATTTGTTCGTGTTGCACGGATCATGATTATCAACAACAGATGGTAAAGTTTTGATTCCGTTTCCATGGTGATCTACTTCCGCACGAGATTTGCAACGCCATTGATGTCTTCCCACCGATGAAAATTCCTTTTTGCAATAATCACAAACACCCAGCAATAACGCACAAATAACTAATATACTTGCTTTCATAATGACCAAAGTATACTTATATCATGAAGATTTAAGAATAATAACAGAATACTCTTTTTTCTTACCGCTGTGCTATGGTTTTTCCATGAAACATTTAGGAGCTTGGCAGTGTACGTCTGCACACCTCGCAAGCCTGATCTCGATCGCCAGCCCCGCAGGGGTTAATACCGATACCTCCTGATGCCGATGCCGATGCCAAACCGGAAGCCACATGACAGGAAACCGGAACCGGACGTTTTTGACCGGAACCGGAAGTAACGTGACCGGAAGTCGTTGTCCACTAGCCGAACTGTACTGATAAAGGGCAAAGGATAAAGGTCAAAAGTTAACCCCTACTCACATGTCTCAGGTGGCTCACGTGGCTCACGTGGGGGGATTCCTGAGGATCAGGTTGCGCACGTGCAGCTCGGGTTTCACCACAACTCTGGTGTAGGTGAGCTTTTACAGAAACTACACTCAGTCTTGGCGGTTTGGAAATAAGATACTATATATGTCTGGAATAAGTGACGGTTTATAAGCAATAGGTTTTCTATAAGAAGCAAGCAGTCATGGCTAGTGTTCATTCGACAGTTTATGTGCCTTACCACATACAGTTGAAAGTGCCAGAAGCAAGGAGTTATAGTTACGAGGAGATATTTGGAGATAGTGAAACAGTGGTAAAGTATTCTGCTTTTCATGACAAGGAGGACAATAACCATATGCACTATCTAGTGTACTTAGTATCAAATTATAGTTATACTGATAAATGTTACTACCCATTGGTAAATAGATCAGTGCTAGCTTACAAATACAAAAAGTTATGGATAGATCAATGCGACGATTGTAAAACCGCAATTAAGAAGAAGGATAGGACGCAGTCTTGTAATTCTTGCAAAAATAAAATAAAAGTTATACAAATACAGGACAAGCAACACTACCTGAACGCAAAAGATTATATTAAATTCAGAAAGTGCGAAGAACAAAAGGCACCGACGGAATATTTATCTGGTAACGGAGATATAGTAGTGGAAGATCTCGAGACAGGAGAAGTTCATAAAGAGGATGAACAAGATGGAGTATTACTTATCGGACGACGGGTATCTGTTGAAAAAAGAACAACCACAGTCAACAACAGCTTCAATAAACCCGGTCCTCCATTTAAGAAGCGAAAGTGAAGATGAGGACGATATTATTAACTTAGTAAGTAGAGATAACTTTAACATTGATGGTGTTGAACCAATAAGTGTTATTAGCAGTGATGAAGTTATAGATAATTGTTTTTTAGATAACGGTTAAATTAAATGTGATAAGTGTGGTAACGAATGGGATGGACATGCCCAATGTCCATGTTATGAAAGTTATGAATACAATCTTGATTCGACTTGCTTAGATAATTTTATAGCAGATTTAAGTCCGTTTCACGATGATAGTACGTTAAAGTATCCAGTTGCTTGACCTGCAGACCTTAGGCCAGCAAAGAAGTCTAACAATAAGAAGAAGGCATCTAAAATTATTACCGATGAATTGAAGAAGAGATGCATTACCACTATGAACCAATTACATGAAGCTATGAAAGATGATAGCGAGTTACAGGCTTTAGCCATTAAGTATGCTATGGTTTGGGACAAGTTAATCTTGTCAATTATGTCTATCTTAGAAAAAACCCCAAAACCAACCTATAAGGAACGTTATCAGAGTAACTCAGAAGTGTGGGAATTGTTTACGGACTACGATGAAGATAATGACGACGATCAAACCATAATGCAAACGACTTATGTTTTTAAAGAGCTTATATCTAATATCGCCAAATGTAATGGTTTTACTAATGCGGATAACTTGCTTGCTGAATTTTTTAAAATTTTATGTGGTGAATTCAGTAAAAAGAATTGCATTTTAATGTATGGTGAGCCAAATAGTGGCAAGTCTGCAATTTGTAAATTATTAGCTTCGTTGTATGAAAAGGGGGTATGTTTCTTGTGCACATTGTCGCTGCCTTCGTACTCTTTGTTTTGAACGTATTGCTCAGTAGGAGTAAATCCAAAAAGTTTTTCATTTCTGGGGTCGCATAACGGAAACCAAAAATCCATTTCGTAGGTAACTTGAAAATGAACTCCAAAATATTCTTTGTGAATACCTTGTCCTGTATGCACTACATGCGGCAGTATAAACATCCAGGGTAGTGGTTTATTATTTTGATGCCAAATGGTAAAGGGGGCTGTATATTGCTTTCCTTCTATTTTTGGGTCTACTTCCAACTCCCAACCTGTCGCTGTTGAGGGATTATCAGCTAGTGGCCATTGATACATAGTCAATTCACCGGTATAGTCAGCTTCATGATTAAGCGGCAGGTACATATCTTTGCGGTACAACATTGGATCGAATCTATTTAATATGTACGAGTCAACGTTATCATGATTAATTTGCCTTTGAATCTTTGACTCATGCAATAATACTGACGATGCAAATGGTTTTGAATCAACTTCAAACTTTTCTTGGTATATTTCACCAGAACCAAATCCATACAGTTTCATGAATGGATCTGTTTTACAAGGGGGAGGCAATCCAAATTTATCATACCCTTTAAATATATTCCATGGGTAAGTATTAGTTGCAAAAGTTTTAAACATAAATACTTGGGTTGGGTCTATATGGCTTGCTGCATTATTTGGATTGTAGAATCCATCATTACGTGCTGCCTCTCCAAAGTGATACATTTCCCAAATATCGTAAGGGCATTGAAATCCAGGGGGGTAGAATCCATTAGTTGTACCAATATAGGCCTTTGCTTTCTCGTTAACACCTGCTATAGCGGTACCTGTGGCAGATTGCTCTTGCGCAGATTGTGCATACTTAAATGACACTTCTACTGACTTTGGTCTACACATCCCATACTTCATTACTATAGATCCTAAACGAGACTTGTTGCACATGTCGAAACACCATTGGTAAGGAAATACAAATCCTGAATTAGCTGTAGCACTAGCTGGTATTTGCAAGACACCATGAAAGACAAACCTCTCCGTAATAGATCCATTTCTCTTATTAGAGTACGTAGAAAGCTCTCCAGATAATGCATCTCCAGCACCAACTGCTCCCCCACCACTACCAACT
>RDPX01000115.1:803862-857058 GCA_003991215.1 Morbakka virulenta | reverse complement strand
ATGCCCTTTGGCATACATAACAACATGGCTCTTTTTGCCTGTGCGTTGTTGTTTTTGTCACCAAACAGGGCAATAACAAATATCCAGTCTGTATTCAATGCTGCAATACCAGACTTAGTGCTAGTACTAAGACATCTCTCCATGTATTGTCAGCTATCAGACTAGGAGTGGGGAGTGCTGTAGTCATGAGTTGTTGTCATACAACAACAACCGCTTGAGCAATGTGCCTTTCCTCACTTGTTGTGAGGCGCCACTTGCAAGGTTGAAGTGATGTTTCCATTTTTATTTGGTTATTTTATCTCACTCTTGTGGCTACAGTACAGGTGCCTGCATTCAACTTTCCTGGCTTGTTGTTGGGCGCTGAATGTGGGTTTTTCACCCATCCATCACTAGATGGTGTGTAACCACTCGATAATAATAATAATAATAATAATAATAATAATAATAATAATAATATCTGCTAGGATAATTAGAAAAGTAATGGACATTTGAAAGAACCCTCTTGGCTCTTGGCCACTAATTGTGGCTCGCCCAAGCGGAAAATACTCGGGAATACGAACAGCCTGTGCGAAAGCTTTAAAACCGATAATAATAATAATAATAAAAATAATAATAATAATAATAATAATAATAATGATAATAATAATTTGTCCTTGGTATTGATATTAAACTGCATCCGGTTATAGAGGTTCGACGTAGAGGTTACCCTTTACCACAACTACCACCAGGTCACCCTTAAGCAAGGTGTAGTACCTGTTAGCTCTCCCCGAGGTCATCAAATACCGGGTTGGCTTCCGGCGGGGGCTAGTCTGTCTCACATTGTATCTTCCTATGGCCAGGATCCATGCTCGGCAGCCATCCTAGGAGAAGGAAAACTTCGAAGAACAAACCAACCGCGGTTGTAAATCCCAGTCTGACGTATGGTGGGGTGTAACCGAGACTCGTGGTCAGGATTGGGTCTTTAGCTTGGCTAGCAACTCTCCTGGAGATGGTAGCGCAATTAAAATAATAGGGAAGGAAAACCTGACACAAACCATTCCATATATGCAAATATTAGTGCTGAAAATAATCAAAACATTAACGACGTGAATGGGGCCGGAACATTCTTTGAAGGCTCCTCGTCCAGCAGGGAAAGGAACGAGACTTCTCAGGTCATTATCCAACGAAATCGTCGTAACGCAAATCAAAGGACAACTTCGATTAAAGAAATGAAGAAAATTAACATAAAGAGTTTTTTCAAAAGTAATCCCAATCTTAGAGGTTACAGGCAAAGGATGCTAAAGATCTAAAAAGAAGAAGGTATGTTTGAGTTGTCTGAGCAGAAGCTAGCAGAGGAAGCGAGAGTGGTTAGAACTAACGGCTGGTTGTCTGAGATTGAACGTAAGGAAATTAAAAGACAAGCTAATAATGTGCACTAATATCATGACCATAATCTGGAAGAAGGCGCAGGTGAGGAAAATACTACCATGATTGAAAATAGAGATGATACCGATGAGGTGATAGAAACTAATACAGATGTAAGCGTGGTGGAAAATGTTGAAGTTAGAATGAAAGGAGACGATTTTGGAGATGATGATATAAAGGTTTTTGATTGATACAGGAGGAACTGAAGAAAGAGGAGGTAGAAGACCCACCAAATTTGAGATTCGTTGACAGAAAGCAACTTAGAGAAACGACAGCAGAGGTTGACAAAGACATTTTTTACTTGGAAGCAAATGAACTGCTCAAGTAAAATCAAATCTTGAAGGATACAGGATGTATAGTTAGTAAACTATTTGGTGTAAAGAAAAGTCAACCCAGAGAGATAAAAAAACCATGTTGGAAGAAACTGCTAACTAAACAGATTGCAGATCTAAGAAGAGAAATAGGAAAACGTAAGGGTTTGTAAAATGACACTATGAGAAATGAAGGTATAAAACGCAGACTTTACTTAAAGTATAGTGTTAAAAGAAAATATATAAAAGCAGTCATTGAAGAACTAAAGCAAAGGGTTGTATCACAAAAAAGAAAAGATTAATAGATACGACGATAGGAATGAGCAGTTCCAACAAAATAGACTTTGCCAAAATAATCAGGGAAGACTGTTTGAGAAATTGGAAGACATAGAAAGAGGGAATGATGAGACTCCTGATAAAGAATCTACTAACCTTTTATGGAGCAAAATCTGGGAACAGGATGTGAAGCATAACGATAATGCTGAATTTGTTAAGAATGTTGAGAAAGAGGTAGATGATAACACAAATAAGCAGTCAGACATAACCATAACAACTAAGATGTGGAAAATAAAAGCTAACAAACTCACAAACTGGAAATCGCCAGGGCCAGATGGCGTGCAAGGTTACTGGTGGATGAATGCCAAATCGCTACACTCGCGCATAGCAGCAATGTACAATGATTGCCTAATAAGCGGTGTTGTCCCTTGGTTTACAAAGGGGAGAACAGTACTCATAATGAAAGATAAATCTAAAGGTAATGAAGTAACCAACTACAGACCAATAACTGGCCTTGCGTTAATGTCGAAGCTATTCACCAGCATCCTTTCTGAAGAAATTTACAAGCATTTGGAACAAAATGGTCTCTTCCCCAAGGAACAAAAAGGTTGTAAAAAGAAATCGAGAGGCACAAAAGATCAGTTGCTCATCGATAAGGCCATAATAAAGAGTTGCAAGAGAAGAATGGTCGGTCTGGCGATGGGTTAGATTGGCTACAACAAGGCATTTGATATGGCTCCACATTCGTGGATTATTAAATGCCCTGAGCTCTTCAAAGCTGCAAATAACAAAACAAAAAGTTTTACTTAGAAGTATGAACCATTGGGAAACAGAATTGACATCTGGTGGAAAGTCACTAGGAAAAGTAAAAATAGAACTTGGTATCTTTCAGAGAGATGGTTTATTCCCACTTCTCTTTGTTATCTGTCTAATACCACTAACCCTTATATTACGTAAAGTTAAAGCTGGCTTCGAGTTCCGTAGTTCAGGACAACCTATTAATCATTTAATGTATATGGATGACTTAAAGTTGTTCGGCAAAACAGAAAAACAGCTCGAAACCCTCATGAACTCTGTCAGAATCTTTAGTGACGATATAAGAATGCATTTTGGTATCAATAAATGTGGCATTTTAGTAATGAAGAAAGGAAAGCATGTCAGAAGTGAAGGTATAGAAATTCCTTCGGGTGAGACGTTTAAGGAAATCGATCTTGAAAATGGGTACAAGTATCTAGGAATCCTTGAAGCAGATAGCATCAAGGATGGAGCGATGAAAAGTAAAGTAAAGTCAGAATATCTGAGAAGAATTAAAAAGATCTTCAAATCTCAATTGAATAGCAGAAACGTTATTACGGCAATAAACTCTCGTGCAGTTTTGATTATAAGATACACTGCAGGTATCTTAGCGTGGCAAGTAAATGAATTAAAAGAACTAGATTGTAAAACACGCAAGTTGCTAACAATGCATAATGCGTTCCACACAAGTGGTGATGTAGACCGCCTATACATCAAGAGAGCAGAAGGAGGTAGAGGCTTGATCAGTGTGGAACATTGCGTCCATATTGAGAAAAACTGCCTGTACGAGTATGTCCATAACAGTCAGGAAGCTATGTTTATACAAATACAGAGAGAACCGATAATTGACCCAGAAGTAGATAAAGAAACCATCATGGAAAAGCGGAAAAACAACTTGATAGAGAAAAAGCTACATAGTGTGCTTTTCGATAATACCCAATTTAGGGACGCTATGAGCTGGGACTGGTTCAGGAAAGGAGACCTGAAAAAAGCCACCGAGGGTACCATAATGGCAGCCCAAGAACAGGCGCTTAGAAAAATATCAATAAGGCACTGAATTGATTAGGAAGATATTTCTGTGAATTGTAGAATCTGCGGTGAGTATAAAGAATCTGTTTCTCATATTATCTCAGAGTGCAAAAAGCTTGTACAAAAACAGTGGCGATATGACAAAATTGCTCAAGTGATTCATTGGCAGACATGCAAAAACTATAATCTTGAGCATGCTGAGAAGTGGTATGATCCCCGACCAGAAATGGTTGTTGAGAATCAGAAGATTAAGGTACTGTGGGACATGAAAATACAAACTGACAAGGTACTCGAACATTCAAAACCAGATATAGTCCTGTTAGAAAAAGAATCAAAGAATTGTGAGATTAGATGTCGCAAGTCCTTTTGACACTCGTGTCATCGAGAAGGAAAGGGAGAAAATAGATCGCTATTAGAACTTGAAGTGGGAAATTAAAATGATCTGGAACTGTAGAGATGTCTACGTGATTCTGATAATCATAGGTGCGTTAGGACCTATATCGAAGGGTTTTCAAAACTGGCTTAATAGAATAAGCCCTAAGATCTACTTCAGTACCCTACAGAAGGCTTGCTTGCTTGGAACTGCTCGAACTTTGTGATATGTGCTGAATATCTAAGGTCGCGGGTTGCGACTTGAAATTTAGCCTCAAACTCCAGTTAGATCAACAAAAACTGTGCAAGTAATTTATTAAATAATTATAATAATAATAATTATTATAATAAATCTATGTGGGTTGAAAATTCCAGGTAGCGACTGGCGCGGAATATTGAGCTCTTTGGCAGTAAGGCTCAAAAGCATTCTTTCAGAGATAAAAACCAGAAGTAAATCATACCGTCTCGTCTGTCGCGCGGGTCAATAAGGAACGTGTCCCTAAGTGCAAAACCAGCCTGAGGACAAAAAGTCAGCTACTGATCCTAAATCTAAAGTAAAAAAAAGGAAAGGAAAAAAGGAGAAGATGGAAAAGGGAAGAGTACAAGGAAATTATGTATTGGTTTTATTTTGCACTTAAAAATCCAGAGACAAATAATACTGAAGAAACTTTTATTTCTGGGGTACACGTAATAGTGATAGTGAAAAAGTTGAAAACCTTAATACTAACAAACTGACAAATGTCAGAACATATATTATGCGCGAAAAGAAATTGACAGATGTTGAACGTTCTCAGATTAAAGAAAAGGTTTCTCATGAAGTAAGAATGAATATTAAAGAGAATTCGAATATGATACAAAGAATACTGATACTGATGTTATTGCAATTCATAGAGGTGGAGATGAAGTTGAAGGCCAGAATGTTAGCGATAGAGATTAGGAGGTGGAAAATGAAAGGTTACAGGAACCGAATGTTGAAGGATTGCAGGAAATAAATCCAAAAGAACTAAAAGCAATAAGAACAGAAATCTTGAAGGAATTTTCGGTAGTACAGTGCACTGATATTAACGACAGATACCCACTTCTTAAGTTTCGTCACTCTTTCAAATACAAACATATCTTCAAGGTAGGAATTATTGTATTACATCAAATCTGTAACGAGCTTAGCCCAGACCTGACTGCGATAAATTAACCTACTTATGCAACGGGTAAAGTACTTTAACAAAGATGTGGTGTTGAGACGCAAAGAAAAAAAACTAGGCTAAGAAACCGAATAAACCAAAGTCTCAGGTGCAAATTGATAAAGAAATTGAGCAGTACCGAAAAGAAATTTCTATATTTCAAGAAATGCAAAAAGATAAAGGATTAAGATCTGGAAAGGTTAAAAAAGGAATAAGGAAATAAAAGATTGAAAACGAAAACCATATTCCCATTAAGGAAGCCTTTAAGGAAGAGCTAAAACAAAAACTCCCAAGTTAAGGCCCAACGTTTACACAGGTTCGTTAAACGCAATAAGTTCGATAGGCAAAACAAAATATTTGAAACTGATACCTAAACGTTTAATCGTGTAATTGGTAAATCTGAGATGTGTGTGGATTAAATACCACTGAAAGAAGAGGTTCGTAGTTTTTGGAATAACATATGAGGAAATGACAAAGGGTTTAATGAAAAATGGCGTATGATTAGAACATCTAAAGGATTCCACTAAAAACATTCCCGAACAAACATGGGAAAACTTGACTGTTGAAAAAATGGTGAAAGCTCTCAAGAAATCACACAAGTGGAAATCTCCTGGTATTGATCAAATGCCCAACTTTTGGCTCGACACTCACCATGCAGCACACTCGAAACTAACTCACAACTTTAACCGAATATTAACAGAACCAGACTCAACATCTGAATACGTCTGTTTCGGCACATGGTACCTTCTTGCTAAAAATAATGATACTGGTAACCCTAAGAACTAATAATAATAATAGCGTGCCTAACAACAACCTATAAACTGCTAACTTCAATTCTTACCGAGAGAACTTACACTCACATGGAGGACCATGACATCTTTCCCGTTGAGCAAAGGGTTGTCGGGAAGGCTCTCAGAGCTGTGAAGACCAGCTATTGATCAATAAAATGATATTAGAAAATAATAAGTCAAAACACAAACATTTACGTGCGGCATGGATAGACAATAAAAAGGCGTCTGATAGTGTCCCCCATCCTTGCATCTTGCGTTGTTTAGAACTGTTTAAAATGTCTCCAATTTTGATTAATTTTCTAAAAACATCGGTGACTTTATGGCAAACCAATCTTTTTCTTTTCCACCGTAATGGTACCTTGATATCTCATCGAATGCGAATTAAGTGTGAAATTTTTCAGGGGGACTCTCTTTCTCTGTTTTTATTTTGCATGGCACTAATATCCCTCTCCCAAATGTTAAACAACACTACATATGGATATAAGATCAATGGCAAAATGATAAATCACCTTTTTTTATATGGATGATTTGAAATTTTATGCTCGTAGTGATGATTAACTGGAAGAGTTATTGAAAACGGTTAAGGCTTTTTGTGATTTCCTTGGGATGCTGCTTGGTCAGGATAAATGTGCTAAAGCAAGTTTTTAGCAGGGAAAATGGTTGCTTAACTATACAACGTCACTAAAGATTCAAAATTTTGCAAGCCGCTGGTTCAGTCTTAGAAATGTGCTCCCTCAAGGAAGTGTACTGGCATCTACACTGTTTAATGTGTACACAAATGACCAACCCATGCCTGCTTCCTGTAGCAGGTTCATATACGCTGACGATTTGTGCATCACCACACAGAAGAAGCGTTTCTCTGAAGTCAAGAGCACCATTGAATAGGCTCTAACAGAAATGCTAATCTACTACGAAGAGAATCATCTGAAGCCCAATCCCACAAAGACCCAGCTATGCAGCTTTTACCTGAAGAATAGAGAAGCCCACCGCAATCTCAAAGTAACGTAGGAAGGAAATATTATCCGAAATAACCCCAATCCTGTATACCTCAGAGTGACATTGGACCGAACTCTATTCTTCAAGGAGAATATCATCAAGCTCAGAGGCAAAGTGGCAAGTAGAAACTATCTGCTCCGAAAGCCTGTCAATAACAGATGGGGTGCGAACCCATAGATAATTCGAACCAATGCTCTCGGCCTATGTTTCTCAGCTGCGGAATATGCCAGCTCCATATTGTGCAGATCTAGCCATGCCCGCAAACTAGATCCCATGCTGAATGATACCTGCAGAACAGTGGCCGGCTGTTTAACACCAACACCCATGGCATGCGTCTATGCTCTGGCTGGAATCGCATAGCCTAGTATCCGCCGAGAGTTCATGAGCCACAATGAAAGATTGAAGCAAGACAACGACGAAAGACATCCTTTCTACCAGTACCAATCGACCAGAAAGCGTCTACCATCAAGAAACTGCTTCATGGATTCCACAGAGAAGAGAAATGGCTAGAGTCCTGGCATGAAAACAGAATGGCTCCTGTATGGCTCACTAGAGGCATTATATAACACAGGAGCTTGCGTCTGGCAATCATCTCGACTTGCCAACCTGGCTGACGCTGAATTGCCTGAGAGCAGGTCACGTTAGATGCAAAGTTTCTCTGAAGGCCTGGGGCATGTGCAACTCAAGCACATGTGACTGCGGAAGCGAACAGTCAATGAGCCACCTGCTGACTTGCGCCCTGGCACCCGCCTGTACAGAGAATGAGCTTGCTAAACCAACCGACGAGGCTATAGCGACCACCAAGTTCTGAAGCGGGACTATATGATTGATGCGAGATACGACGAAGAAGAATAATTGAAAGAACACCATCCACTACAAGTGATGGAAAGTGAAATGTTACTCTTCTATGGGACATCCCGGTCAACGCTGACTGGACGATTCAAGCAAACAGACCTGACGTTATAATTAAAGATAGAAAAAAACAAAATGTGCACTAAAATTGAGATGAGTGTGCCATGTGAGAAAAACATTTCAGTTAAGGAATTGGAAATGTTAAGCAAGTATAAAGACTTGGAGATGAAAATTCAAAAAATGTGAGACTGCAAAGCTAGAGTTGTACCAGTCATAGTCTGGGCACTACTGATGATTAAGAAGGGGACTCAAAAACATAGAGAGAAAATACAAGGAGAGCATAAAATTACAAGAATTTAAGAAAATTGTTCTCGCCGGCAATGCTCGCATTCGTCGTAAGGCACGCTTAATTTGATACCGTACAAGTCATAAACCTTTCTATTTTTTCGTACAGCTTTCTTACAGACTTTTTATACTTTTCATAGTTTTTTGTAAAATGACAATCGTCTATTAATGTTCGTGTCAATTAAGTTTATACTTACTTGTCAAAATCATTTTCATACTGTTTCTAATTTGTTAATCGTCCCTTTAAAGTTCGTGTCATTTCTCATAGGAACTTTATCTGACCAAGTTCACTGGGGTTAGTCGATAAGTAATTGTACTAAAACGCATAAGTAATAAGAAATACTTCAATAATATTGACACGTAATCTTGCATAGATCAACCCCACCACCCCGTGGTGAAGGACGAGCAATGTAAGCATGGCAGTCATGTCTATACCAAACAAGGCTGTGACAAAACATTATGATGATGAGTCAAACAATCAGAAAGTCAAAGTGTTTTGCTCATTTCGCAGGTCAGCAGTGCGTCAACAACCTGACCAACCAAAGAAAAGAACAAGTAATGAAAGAGCGATAGATATAAGAAGTATGACAAACATATTTGAATGAAAAGGAAAATTAATTAACAAAGTCAAGCAAAACCCCAAAATAAGAAGATACGAAAAGCGAAGAAAACAGTTCAGATCGAACAAATTCTTTAAAACACTTGCCAAGACGTTTTACAAAGAACTTGGAAGTAGCCATATGGAAGTGAAAACCCCGCCGCATCTGATTGAAATTAAAGACTTCTAGAGCAAAATTTGAGAAGACGAGAAGCACCATCACGAGGTGGCATAATGTATAAAAGTAGAGCGAGACAGGCTAAAAGATTGGGTTCAACAAGTGTGGAAAGGTATCAAAAATACTTAATTTGATCTGGCTCTAAAGAAAACAAAGAATTGGAAATCACCTGGAATAAATATGGTAATAAACATTTGGCTGAACCATCTCGAAGCCATCAATGGCGGCATTGCTAGTGAGTTAATCGAGATTACCAAAACGCCAACAGAATCTCCAGAATAGCTGACACAAGGTTTAACATACCTGCTACCCAAGAACAATGAAACACAGAACTCATATAATTGCAGACTAATGACCTGTCTGCCAATGATAATGTATAGAACAAATTTACAACTTTTTTGAGACCAACAACTTGTTGCCTTTACAATAAATAGGTTTTAAAAGAGAAAGTGGGATAGCAGTGTGGGACTGGTTATCTAACCACAGCCCACAAACAGGGGATGTGAGGCTCCCCTTCCCTCTGCTAGGCTTGAAGCCACACCTTGGGCAAGTGTGACGTGTCTCTTAGCCTCCCTACCAAGGTCACGGTGAAGCCATCGGCAGCAGGGTGGTGGATGCAGCTGAAGGCGGGTGATGACAGACTTTCATTCCGGCGGAAGCAACACAGTGCTTGGCGACGCTTCGTTCAACTTAGCTACCGGCAAGGGTCGACCAGTCATGTGATGACACTGCGCTTGTAGAAAGACCCGGGGCCCTACTACAAGTCTATTGCTCCAGAGAAAATACTCATGACTAGTAACGACACTGATCTCGATATGTCACTGGATTGTGGGACCCCCGGGCCTGAAGGTGTCAATACAACTACTGGGGTTGAGTCGCCTCCTATTTCGAGTACGACTGAGCATAATGATGTCAGTGGAGTAAAGCCTGACGGACCTTCAGTGACTGATAGTATCAAACCCGAAAAAGATAGGTTGCGACTATTCAAATCTACTATAAAAATCGGCACATGGAATACAAGAACTCTTAATAACTATACACTAGAGGTAGTTCTAACGGAGCTTAGTTGATATGGAATAGATGTAACAGGAATTGCAGAAACTAGATGGACAGGTAAAGGACATTTTACGACCAATGATGGACATGTTGCTTATTTTTCAGGTCACGAGACTAATAGAATTAATGGTGTAGGCATACTAGTGACTAAAGAAACAGCAAAATGTGTTCTGGGTTACAATCCTGTGAGTGACAGAATAATGACAATTCGCCTACAAGGAAAGCCAGTCAACATCTCGATAATTCAGGTATACGCTCCGACATCAACTGCAGACGATGATGTGATAGAGACGTTCTACAACGAATTGCAACAAGTTCTCGATAAGATACCAAACCGTGATGTTGTGTTCGTAATGGGCGATCTTAATGCGAAAATAGGTCGAGACAATCAGGTCGCCGGTGTAACAGGATGCCATGGACTCGGTGTGCAAAATGAACCTGGTGAACGACTGATTGACTTTTGTATCCACAATGAGTTAGTTGTGACGAACACGCTGTTTGAACAACATCCACGCCGTCTCTATACTTGGACCTCACCCGATGGAAAAACGAAAAATCAGATCGATTACATCATGGTAAAGAAAAGGTGGAAGTCTAGCGTACAGTTGACTAAAACATGCCCTGGTGCTGACTGTGGCTCCGATCATGAACTCTTAGTGTCACGAATTAAACTCAAGCTGAAGTCGGTTAAAAAATGTACAAAACCAAAGAGATTCGATCTACAGAATATCTCGGAGAGCTATTGCGTGGAAGTAAAAAATCGTTTTCATAAGCTTTTCACACAGGAGGATGAAAAGATGACACCTGATGAGCTATGGACTGAAACCAAAAACATAGTGTTGGAAGAGGCCAATGATAAACTTGCTAAACGTCGGACAAATAAGTCTGGTGATCATATGAGCATGGAAACGCTTGACCTTGTATATGAACGTCAACAACTGAAAGCGCGTGGCTTAAAATGTGAGGAAGACAGAAAACGATACAGGAAACTCCATGGAATCATTCAGAAAAGATGCAGAAAGGACAAAGATGAGTTTATACAAATGAAATGTCAACAGCTAGAACAGGCAAGTGTAAACAATAAATCCAAAGAACTGTATGACACTGTTAAGTGTATCACGAAAAAACGCGTCCCTCGTCTGAATGTTATAAAGAATGAGAGAGGCGAGGTTCTAACAGGGAGTGACGAAATCAAAACAAGATGGAAAGAGTACTGTGAGCAGTTGTATAAGAGCACAGATGACGCTGAGGATTGTACATTGGAGAAGGACTATGAGGATGAACCAGACATTTTATTGTCAGAGGTTGAGTGGGCAATGAATAAGATCAAGGATGGAAAGTCACCTGGGGCTGATGATATTCCCATTGAGCTGTTAAAAGCAACACATGAGGAAGGTATACTGTTAATGCACAAACTATGCAATATGATCTGGAAAACAAAGAAATG
Source organism: Morbakka virulenta (assembly GCA_003991215.1). Classification (NCBI taxonomy): domain Eukaryota; kingdom Metazoa; phylum Cnidaria; class Cubozoa; order Carybdeida; family Carukiidae; genus Morbakka; species Morbakka virulenta. The sequence goes on along the minus strand of RDPX01000115.1, from coordinate 845,430 downwards.
GCCAGAAGATTGGACGAAAGCAGTTTTCATCAAGTTACCGAAAAAAGGCGACATCCGAGAATGTAAAAACAACCGCACTATATCATTAATTATACACGCGAGTAAAATTATTTTGTATATAATACTCAATAGAATGCAGACGACTGTGAATCGTGAAATCCCCCGTGAACAAGCTGGTTTCGTGGTAGGACGTGGCACGCGTGATCATATAGCCAATGTACGATGGATCATAGAGAAGGCTAAAGAAATGGGAGTAACACTATATCTCTGTTTTATAGACTATGCTAAGGCATTTGACTGTGTCCAACATAGCACATTATGGTCGGTTCTACATGAATTCGGGGTGCCCATGCACATCATTGAGCTTATCAGAAACCTATACAAGACACAAACTTCAACTGTACGAACAGAAAGTGGTGATAGTGAGCCGTTCAGTATAGAGAGGGGCGTTCGTCAGGGATGCATTCTGTCTCCTCAGTTATACAACCTGTACGCGGAGCAGATTATGCGTCAAGCGCTTGGCGATTGTGATAGTGGCGTAAAAATTGGAGGAGAAAAAATTAACAACCTTCGCTATGCAGACGACACTACATTGATAACATTGAGCTCTGAGAGCATGCAAGAACTATTGGAAAAGGTCAGGGTTACAAGCGAACGGAGAGGTCTTTACCTAAATGTGGATAAAACCAAAGTGATGGTAGTTGGCGATGCAATAAATTCGAATATAATATGCAATGGGATACAAATACATGTTGTGGAAGAATTTAATTTTCTTGGATCAATGATAAGTAACCAAGGAGGAAATAGTAAAGAGATAAGAAGGAGACTCGCTATGGCAAGATCAACAGTTACAACGCTGACCAAGATCTGGAAAGACCGCGGTATATCTACAGTGACAAAAACTCGTTTGATGAAATCGTTGGTGTTTTCTATAGCCTTGTATGGATGTGAGAGCTGGTCACTAAAAGTGTCTGACATTCAAAAAATTAGTGCATTTGAGTTATGGTGCTGGCGGCGTCTCCTTAGAATACCATGGACAGCGAAAAAGACAAATGAATTTGTTTTGAACTCAATAGGAAATCCAGATAGTCTTACAAATGAAGTTCAACGACGGAAATTATGTTATTTTGCTCATATATCTGGAAGAGATGGTTCCAACTTGGAGAAATTAATCATGCAAGGAAAGGTTGAAGGGAGTAGGAGGCGAGGAAGACCACCGAGAAGATGAATAGATGGGGTGAAGTCAATAATGAATATGAACTGGCAAGAACTTAACAACGCATGTCAGGATCGCGAAAAGTGGCAAAAACTGGTCAGAGAGGTCACTAAAGGTCGATAACGATCTACAGACTACGACGAAAAGAGAAAGTTATGGCTACAAGGATCAACTCTTAATCAACAAAATAATACGTAAAGAAAAAGAACCTGAGTACGATATGGGTTGATTAGCACAAGGCATTTAATAGCACACTTTTGAATCGTCAGAACAATGAACTTTATTGAATTTCACCAGCTCTTATCAACTTCATAAAGACAAAAAATGGGACTCTGGAAAAGAACCATGATACTTACCTATAAAGAAGAGATAATCACAGCAAAACCAATAAATCTGAGAAGTGGTATTTTTCAGTGTGACACACTTTCTCTAGTCTCCTTTTGTTTATGCCTGAATCCGCATAGTACCTTGTTGAATAAGACCCGAAATGGGTATGAAATCAAAATGAAAAGATGATAACTCCTCTATATGGATGATCTAAAGATTTAGTCCAAGAAAGATTACCACAAAGAACAACTAATTTAAACAGACAAAGTCTTTGATGACTACATCTGTATTCAGTTTGGAATCGCCAAATGCACTAAAGATACTTTCTTCTTCTTCTTCTCCTTCTTCTTTATCTTCTTTATCTTTCGGCTGCTCCCTGTTTAGGGTCTTCACAGCGCCGTAAAAATCTACCCAAATGGAACCTCAATCGATCTTTTTCTTCCCCTTCCTCCTTTGAACCAGAAGCCCTTTTTCATGTTGTAGCCGGCTGCAAAACGTACCTTCAGGAAGGTCGTTATACTTGGCGACACAACTCGGCCTTACAGTTTTCAGCAGGTTTTTTCAAATCTCTTGAAGGCTGTACAATATACGCTAATTCTTGTGGATTTTTATCGCCATGCACTATAACTGGAGGTACCTTGAGGCCTGATTTGCAGTTAGTTACTCCACAAGAACAGTTATACATACTTGAATTGACGGTGGGGTATGAAACAAACGTTGACAAAAATGCTTCTTAATATGAAAGATATCATTCTTTTATTCGTGATTTACATTCCAGCGTTTTGAAAGTTAGCTTCCTAAGTCTTTCCATGAGCTCTTTAGGTATATTCGGTCAATCCTGTATTAGTTTCATTTAAATAAGCAACGCTTTGAACATCGACAACAAACACAAGGGCTTTGTTTCAACCAAACTTTCTAATATAGTCATTCGCACCACATACTACATATTCTATCGTAGAAACCTCATGCAACTACTTTGATTAGTGAGGTTTGTAATTGTATGTGTTCAGATGAAAAAAAATATAAAAAGCTTCCATTATTATTGTTATCTTTTGACTTTTGTTTCTACTTTGGTATTATTCAGCTGATAGACCGGAACCAAACTATTATTTTATAATAATCATCAGGATACATCTAATTTATAAATAGCGTTCTTTGGACCAAGTGTGTATTTTCGAGGAGAACTATCTTCTGGATTTCTTCAACTGTTAACTTTCCTAGAATTGTTTGTAATTAGCTTCCAATCCTTTTTGATGAGGCTAAGCAGACCAAATTCATTCCTCATATTATTGTCAATTTAATCTCAAGATCCTTGTTTTTGATAGTTTTTCGAATGCTTTGACGAAGATATTTCTTTCCGATGGTACGATCATGTCAATAATAATGCAGATCTTTTCCTCTTTATTCTGGATAATAATGCCTGACTTGTTGGATTTTATCTCCCTATTTGTATTCACTGGCATCTCTCACAACACTGCGACAATTGTATTTTCTGTTACAGCTTGTGGCTGATATTCGTATCTTTTGTGTGTTGTTATCAGTCAAATATGCTTGGTCATGCCTTTCAATGTATTATGTTCTTGCTAAAGTGGGACAGCTGAATACAATGTGGTCAACGGTCTTTTACAATTGGTTACACATCCTACAGATGGGATCTCGTCATCTTTGATTATTCATTGTTTGTAAGATCATGTAACTAGTCTCTGGTCTTCTTATTTGTTCATTCCTTCAGTCTCTACTATGAGACCTGCAGCACCCGAAAGCCACTTATATTTCCGGTCCTGTTCGACATCTGGTTTGTGCACTTTTGTTGCGTAGTGTTGGTGCATGTGTTGTGTTTCTCATGTTTCAACCATCGTCTTTTAAACTCTTTCTTTCGCTTCCTCTTTGATTCCCTTCGCACATTTTGTGACTGGCTAGTCATCTTAGGTAGCTGCTCAAATGTGTCTTCCTCAAAGACTCTAATTACTCGACAGTTCCGTTGATGAATTAAACCTTTCAATCCTTTACACACTTTGCCGCATGAACATTTAACACCAGTTGTCACATTTGCGGTATGACTGTCTTTATTGTTTTTCCTAATCAATGGCAAGTTAATTTCTCCATTGGGATTGCAAATGTTTTCCTGTAACCGTCTTTTACATCTCCAGATCCAGTCCAAGAGATTTAAATTCTTTTCCACAGAAACTGCAAACCACAAATAATGTAAAAAAATTCTCGAAATTTCAACTGAAACATTTTCCAATAAAATCCTGCTGCGACGACAAGTCTATTAATCTAAAATTGTACTTGGCAAAACTATAGGCTTTATTCTTGCCTCCCAAGACCAAAGTTTTTTCATGCGTAATTATCAGGCCAATGTGTTGCACAACGAAGCAGACGAAAGATGTAGATTCTGCGAAAGCTGGAAACAATTGACCACCTTATCTCAGGCTGCTCTGTTTTGACACCCAACGAGTACAAAATCCGCCACATCAGGGTTGGTTAATATCTTTACTGGAAAATTCTCACATTGCCATAGAAACTAAAGGAAACTGGTGTGAGCACCATCCAGAACCAGTTACAGAAGGAAAAAATGTCACTATTCTCTGTGACTTTCTAGGCCATACTGTTCGGGCGACAGAGGTAAACCGTTCTCACATTATTGTCAAGGACAAGAGCAATAACACCTGCTTACTCATTGATATGAGAGTACCGTCGAAAAAGAATGTTTTCGCTAAAATGTTTGAGAAATTATCCAAAAAGAAAGACCTGAAGATTGAGTTTTAAATAATGTGGGACCTGAAAACAAAGACCGTCCTAGAAGTAGTGGGTGCCATAGGCCTTATGAAGAAAGGAACTACTGATTACCTTTAGACAAATCAAGGAAAAACATCACTAAATGAAGTCCAGAAAAGTCCTTAAAAGTACTGCACATATTTTGAGAAGAGCGCTTTCTATTTGAATAACCATTTTGCCTACATATAATTTTTTACTGTCAACTGTCATTTGATGTTCGAAAACTGTCCACTAAATGTTATTATATTGTACAAAAATATTATAATTCTATTTTTGTACATTATCTTTTTATACTGTTTTAAACTTTTAAACAAATTCGATTTTTATACAATTAGGATACAATACAATGTGGTTTTAATATTACATTACTCCAATTTCACCCAAGGTCACTGAAAGTGATACTGTGCTTCATCTTACAGAAGCAAATCAAAAGAAAATGACGGGATGAAAATAATAATAATGATGATGATAATAACAAAGTTCATGTCCAGCATGACAGCCCGTACAGGGAGATGGTATTCACCTGCCAGACGAAAAAACGTAACCCCGGCTACCGACCAGCAGCTTTAGAGGTTAAGCACCTTCCTCAATATATTGGTGGTTCCAATGATGGTAAATGTTTGGAGTCCACCCAAGACATCAGGGATGCCCAACTCTTTCAAACTGCGCTCCAAGTGCTTCGTCACCACTCCTAAGCTTCCCACGACGATTGGGACAACGCTGGTACATACGCTATGTAACTTCCGGATTTGTTGGGCCAAGGGAGAATATTTAGTGACCTTTTCTTCTTCCTTAGCTGTCACATTTCGATTGAAGGGCACAGCAAAATAATAATAATAACAATAATAATAATAATAATAATAATAAACAAGAATAACAATAAAGATAACTCCCTGGTGTGCTGTGACGTCATTGTTGTGACTGCACTCCTCACACTTCCGACTTCGAAGACTCTTCACTTCTCTCTATCCTGTGCCATATCTTGAGCATCTTTCATAGTTAAACTAACTTCTGCAAGTTCCTGTGTGATTTTTATTAACCAAGTTGTTTCAGATCTTGCTGGTGGTCTTTTAACTGGTCTCAGGAACTCATTGAGTGCTTGTCTGGCTGGTGTTGTAATGGAAAGGTGGAGAAGATGTCGAAGCCACCCGAGTTGTCTTCTCTTGATTACAGTGCTCCAATCTTCACATGATGTGAGGTCATACAGCTCTTTATTACTGATGTTTCTGCGCCATCTAATGTTTTGGAGCCTGCAACGTAGTTGCCTTTGGAATACATCTACTTTATGGTTTTCCTTGCTTGTCAGTGTCCACAATTCACTATTGTACAAAAATATGCTTGCTATGAGAGTATTTAATGTTCTGATCTTTAATTTTAGGCTTATGTTGCTTTTCAATAGATGATTTAATTAATTGTAAGCACCGATGGATAATCCCTTTCTGCTCTTTATGTCCTCCTTCTTATCCAGTAAGCTACCCAGGTATCTGCATTTCTTCCAGTCTGTGTTGCTGTTCTCTCTGTTTAATGTATATTTCTCTGTTTTGCCTACATTACATTTAGATTTCTCTTTTCGATTTTCCCTGGTATGGTCTTTTCAATATTATTTACAATATGTTCAGAATTTGATGCCCAACCAATATCATCTGCATACTGCCGGTCTATATTTAGACATATATCTTGTGGTGTTGCGTAGTTATGTTCTTTATACACTTGTATGGTGTTTTCTTCAGCTGTTTCGGTAAGGGTAATGTTCTTATTCCAGTTTTGTCTTGTCTGGTCTCAGCGCCTGTGCTAGGTAGAGGGTGAATAGAACTGGTGACATGCAATCTCCTTGGGGAATTCCAATATTTGATTTGAATTCTGTACTGTAGTCTGCTTTACACCTAATCTGTAATTTTACCTCTTTGATCATTAAACTGATGATATGTGGCTCTCCACGATCAAGGATATCCATGGGATCTTCTGTCAGGATCCTTCTTCGAACTGTATCGAACGCTTTGGACATGTCTAGCATAAGGAGATGAGCTGTTTAGACTTTTGATGTTATGGCTTTTTCTGCTAAGTATCTGAAAGTGAATACATTCTCTGTTGTATATCTTCTTATTTGATATAATGTCTGAGTGATGGATATTTTCTGTAGAAGCTTCTTTGATGTCCGGCGAATCATGCAAATGGCTAGTATTTTCCTAAGTGTTGAAAGTAAAATAATTGGTCTTGGGGTTTGCCTGGTTTAGGGAGAGGTATCAGAATTCTGTTATCTATCTCTTCTGGGTATTGGCCTGTCTCTGCTATGTTATTTAGTATTTGTTTTGATGCCCGATGCTATTTATTTTGGACCATGCTTTATGAGCTCATTATTAATATTATCTATACCTGGACTTTTATTGTCTTTTAGCATGTTGATAGCTTTCCTAATTTCATCACCATCAAAACGTGGTTCCATTGGGGCTGGTCTGATGTCTATCTCCTGCTCTCCTTCTTTATAGAAATCGTTCTGAAATTGTTCTCGTATGATTTTCACTTGTTCTTTACTGTTTGTAACCTTGTCTTCTCTCCCATTTACTATAATGTTTTTCTTTGGTTCAGATAATTTCAGTTTGTTAATAGCTTTGAACATTCTTCCGGAGTCATCTTTGCTGTTCTCGTTGTTTCTTATCAGATTTTCTACTTTTTCCTCCTCTTTTTTTTCAATTCTTGCTCAATTTCCTTCATCATCCCCCCCCCCTTTCTTTTGCCAGTTCTTTCCTCTTTATGTTGTCTGATGTTGCATTCAGCTTCATTCTAATATTTTTCTGGTTTTTTTCGACAACATATCTACACTGTCTATATTATTTCATTGGTTTGCTTTCTTGTATCTCATTACTTCCTGTGCGGTTTCCGTACATGATTGCTTAATATTCTTCCATATTTTATCACTATGTTCTTCTTTCTCTTTCGTCTTTTTAGAGACTGTTTTTTTATATTGGTCCTTTATCACATCATTTTTCAGATGTTCTAGATTGATGCTTTTGCTGGTGTTAGTTTTCTTCAGGGAGTTTGAATATTGTGAGAACAAGTCTGTGATCTGTGTTGGTCTTAATCCCACTGTGAGCTCTTGAGTCATTTATTACCATTCTGTTATTCTTCCTGACTATGATGTAATCTATCTGATTTCTGTAAGGATTTCTTCTATCTTCCTTAATTCCTGGACCTTTCCATGTTGTTTTATGTGCCATTTTATTGTGTTGGTACATTGTATTGGTAAGTGTGAGATTGTTTTGGACACATGTGTCTATTAGCATTTCACCATTTTCATTTAGTTATCCCTTGCCAAAATTTCCCACTACATCTGGATATGTGTCCTTTCCTGAGCCCGTCTTGGCATTGAAGTCCCCATCAATTACTAAAACAGAATTGCTTTTAACATTGCTGATGGTTCCATTCAGACTATAATAAAAAGCATCTCTCTGCTTTGGATCTTTCTTACTCTGAGCAAGAGTTGGTGCATAAGCACAAATAACTACTAGTTCTTTTCCATTTTCATTTGTTTTCATAGTGCAGATTCTATCACTTATTCTATTGTAGCTAGGTTGTAAGTGATTTGTTACAATAATACCAACACCGGGATGTGCATTGTTTTCTACCCCTGTGTAGTAAAAGTCATATGAGTTATCTTTATTGTCTTTGAGTATCTTGCATCATATACCTTTCAAATGAGTTTCCTGAACCGTTAGAATTTGAATGTGGTAATATTCCATATCATTTACAAGATCTTTTTTTTGATATTCCTGCGTTTTTCCTCTTACTTTTAGTGTTTCTATATTCAGGTTCTTTTTATCCTTCATTTTATATATTTGTCTATGATGTTACTAGTCGATAGTGTAAGGATATAGGCTAAAAGGATCGCCTTGCGGCAACCCTGTGGTTACATTACAACCACAACCGCCATAAAAATGAATATATCATATACAGACTTGTGATATCACACAAGTCCAATGCATCCAAACATGCTGCTTTTCAAGCCTTTCAAGACCTTGAAGATATGCAGAATGTAAAATAAGATTGAAGAAGCTGATAAATAATTGAGAAAAGGATGCAGATTGTATACTCAACAAAAACTCTGAGTTCCTAAAGAAGTGCAATGTCTTGTTTGATGGGCATTTCATATAGATATTAAGTTGTGACAATCTTCCATATTTTCTCTTTTACTTCCAGGTGACCATAACAATGATGATATGGGGTGCTCAGATGTTCCCTCCCCATAAGGTCGCTTATCTCACCAAAGATGTCTTTCAGTTCCTATACATCATTTCCTATTTTGTTCTCGTATCAAATCACAGCCCAATTGACAGTATATCTGTACAGACTGTCAATATAAACAGTTTGCCTTAATCCTATATCTTCCCCATTTATTGGTAAGTACTTTTTTAGAGAAAATAAGCAATAGAGATTTGAAGAAAAGGAGCTCCATAGTTAAATTCCATAACTAAATGATAAGACAGTTTAAGGTGGAGTAAATGCAGCATTGAACCTAGAAAAAGGACGTCTGTATTTGGATTACAGGAACATATAGTAGAAAGAAAAAATATAAAAAGATCACAGGATTTGTGGACGATAACCTTTGCCTGGTGTGTAGGTAGTAGAGAGAGAGACAGTCCAACAACTTTATTCTGGATGCTGGAAACTACCAGGATTAAAGTATGTCAAACGACCCGACAACACTCTGAAAGTGTGGGCAGTAAAGTAAGGTATTGTATAGAAATTGCTTCCTGTAAATCCTGTAATCCTGCAATCCTGTAATCCTGTAAGACCTTCGATAAATTTTTCTCCTTGTTTGTGTTTTTTCTCATCTGTTTCCTTCTGTGTAGTTCATTCCCAGTCCTAGCAATACACTTCGATAGCCATTTTATTTCTCTTTTTTCTTTTCTAATTCATTTGTTCCCAATATAGGTGATTTTTATCTTCCATTTCTACTAATCACATTGTGCAGTAAGCCCATTTTAGTTTATAATGCCTTGCACATGCTTTATACCATGTCACTGATTTCTGATATGGTATCTGCTTGTTTCAGATAATGTCTACTTCCTCTTGCAACTCAGTAGGAATCTTAATTTTCCTTAATTACAGTCTAGGTTCCATTTTTACTATTGTACAGTTGATAAACAATCCATTAAATAAAGACTTTAACATCTTCATTTATCAAGTCATTACTTTCCATTACCACTTCGTGGTCAATCTGATTCATTCTGATTTACTTCATTACCAATTATCTCCTGCTGGTCATCTTTGTTTTTCCCAGTTATCATTTTCTAATTCATTCCTTTGTTGCACTAGTATAAGATCAGTAATGTGGGTTTTTTCATCAAACCTGCATTGTTCCATAACTTCTCTATGTTGGCTGCGACATACTATGGATAGTCTTTAGTCCATCTTTCTTTCACCTATTTCATAAATCCTTTTCCTCATTTTCTTTCTTTATTGTCGGTTTCTACTACTCTTGCTTTCATCTCTGTTGCCCATGTAACCTTTTCAGTTTGTGTGTTCCTTTCCTGTGCTTCCCTGTAAGTAAGTATTCCTGTACTCTACCCAACTCTTTGGAAAATCATTTAACATTGTTCAATAAATTCTGCGTTGTTCTCTATTTCTTTGGATACTCCTGATGTCCTTGTTCTTTTATTCTCCTCATGAAATGCTTCCCTTTCATTTGTTCTTCCTAAATCATTTCTACTACTCTTTCTTTACATTCGTCAGTCAAATTTCTACTATTCATTGTATGAAATCTGTTGTTTTCTTCACCGTCTGCTATACTTTCAGAATCAGTTACAGTATCTAAGCCACTGTTTATTCAGCAACATCGAGTGTATTTAACTTTGATAATTGTAACCTAGCTCTTCCAAATAATATGTTTTTGGATGCACGGATATGAGACGTTGCTCCAGGTTTGCGGGGCTCAATGAATAGGGTCTCAAAATGACAGGGTTGCCATTTGTCTACCAGATCACTCGATATGTGATCTCATAACGTAGTGGCTATTTACCCATGTTGATACGGTGCCTTAAGGTTGTAGGCACAAATGTTTGTGTAGGCCGCTACTGGATAATTTGCTAATCAAAAGCAAAAAACGTCAGCTGAGCTATTATTGATCATGTGGTTATCACTTCATGGGTTGTCTGCCTTCACTGAAGAAACCAGTCTGGCTTGTAATATGGAGTTTTTTTCTTCTGGGAGAGTTGCCAACCAAGGTTCAAGTTTGCAGGATTGTGATCTTGTTGTTCTCTGTGACTGTTTTGGGCTGTTCGTACCATTTGTCAGGTGTCTTGGTTTTGAATTTCATGCATATCTTCCAATGTCAGTTAGCTGCCGCCTTGTTGTGTCTTTCGATATACACTATCTTAGCGTTAGCTCTGTGCAACCCGAAATAATGTGTTTAATGGTCCCTCATATTTTCCCACAGATCCTACACTGTAGGTCTGTTCCATCATTGATGATGCTGTGGTGGTAGGATCGTCTGGCCAAATTCTGGTCTTGTGCAGCAAGGATCAGGCCTTCTGTCTCAGCTTTCAGTTAGATGGGTTTAAAACACTTGTTGTTTTTTCTTGGTCTACATCTGCCTCTTTGATTTTCTTAGGATTCTATCCATGCATTGCCTTTTCTTCCCAGGAATTCTGCATTTGTAAACGACAGTGGTATTTTACTTCCTGTTTGACTCTGCGGGTATATTTTGTTGTCATTTCATTCTCTGTCGGGTGGTATTTCTGATTTATTCAGCTCCTACTTAAATTTTGCTGCTTCTTTCTTGATCGAGAAGAGCTTCTTTCTATCTTCATAATGTTTTACTAGTTGGAGCAGTGGATCTTCTATTGATGTTAGGTATCTGTCTAAGCCTATGATAGTAGTTTTGAAGGTCAGATCGAGTTGGATTAGGTCTTTTCCTCTTTCTTTTCTTGGTAGGTATAGTCTGTTGACATCTGCTTTTGGATAGTGCATCTTTTGTATGGTCAGCATCTTCCTAGTCTGGGTGTCTAGTTTTTTGAGCTTGCTCAGTTTGCAGTTGATGACGTTAAAACTGTACGTCACTACAGGTGGGGCTAAGATATTAATAGACTCGAAATGAGGCTAATATATTAATAGACTCGAAGTGGGGCTAAGATATTAATAGACTCGAAATGAGGCTAATATATTAATAGACTCGAAGTGGGGCTAAGATATTAATAGACTCGAAGTGGTTGACCGCAATTAAATCGTTTTTCAGTACCATTCTTATTCTTCTATAGTATACTTATCGGATCTTGTCCTTCATGGAAGAGTGTTGTTTGCCATCTCCTTCTTTCACTGCAAGGTACTTGTATTTTCCCTATTTTTTCCCCTGTTTGATGATGATTTTGATATTAAGATCAACGTTGGTGGCCTTTGTCAGTCGTTCGTTCTTGAAGAAGGCTTTGACACATTTCTCGAGTCCGAACAGCATCTAGATGTCACCACTGAAAATCTTGACGATGGTCAGTGGGCCTGTTTGTTGGTTATCATTTCTGGAAAAGGTCTATAAGTCGTTAATGTAGAATAGGTGGTTAACTTTGCCATACTCTGACTCTTACCCATAATTGGTTCTGTTGAGTAGAGTGCTGATGGAAGCTAGTACCAGGTAGAAGAGCAGTGGTGACAGTGAACCACATTGGAGGATCTCGCTTTTCATGTTAATTGATAATTACTTGATTGTTTATAGATTTAGGTTCTTTCGAAGATGATTGAGGTGAGGAGCTTATACCTGGTTGGCAGACATGTGATGGTCTGTAGTTCCTTGAGATTGATGTTTTCTGTACCTTTGGTAGCAGATATGTGATACCTTGAGTGAGGCAGTCGGGATAATTAGTTGGATTATCTATAATGTTCGTGAATGAGATCGTGAAAGATCTTCATGAACGCTGGGCACTATTTTGTTCAAGAAATTGGCAATTCCATCTATATGCCTTCCAGTAGCTGGTCTTATTGATGGCAGCAGTGGTCTCTGTAACAATGATTTCTAAACAGTCTTGTCGAACTACGTCCTTGTGTTTGTCCTGTACTTGTTGAATCCAAGCAGCTTGTTCATTGTGACTTTTGTCGCTCTCCCATATTTTGCTCCAGAACGCCTCAACTTTTTGGAGAGTAGGTGGTTCCTTGATATCGATCTTCTTTTATCCCACCTCTTTGTAAAATATTTTCGCACTTTTTTTTCAGTGAATTTCCTGAGCCTCTGTGCTTTGCTTGTATCTTTTGTTTGAAAGTTTCTTTGACTGCAGATTTATGTTCTTTCTTCTTGATATTGAGCTTTCTTTCAAGTTGTTTCTTATTTCTTTCTTTGACTATTGAACCTTTAAACATTTTGCTTGGAGTGATAGGTCTCCAAGTAGCTTTATAATCTCTTTTTCGATCTTCTCTTTCTATACCGGTTGTTTTCTTGCCTATGTTTGTTTCCTGGGTCTTTCTCCTCTCCAAATACTGAACCTGTTGCATATGTGAGCTGGTTTATTTCTGTAAGTTCAACCGGCATTGTCATGTAATCTCCGAATCGGCTTTTTGCTTTATTTGCATGCTTGATGATGTCTTTTGAACGCTAGTCATTCTTCATTTTCGGGATCGGTGGTATTTCCCTAATGGGCTTTTCCTTGACAATCTCCCATTTTTGTCTGATATTTGCTACCTTCTCTAATACTTTTTCATCATCAGATTTTTCTTGGACTACCTCTGGGTGGTCATTGATGTTCACTTTGTCTTGTTACACATTGGCTGCTATTGTTTCACAGGGCCTGTCTTCATTGCGTCCCTTTGCAGTAGTGTCAGGGATTTTAGGTCTGGTCTTTTCTTGGATGGTCTTAAGTTCAAATTATACAGACCTTATTATTATTTTTTAATTATTATTATTATTATTATCATTGTCATCATTCATAGTTGTTGAGCGGTGGCGTGCAGACGTCTCTATACAGGGCTCTCGTTTAATCGCAATTTTTTTTGCCTAATTTTTAAATATTACAAGTACTCGTTGGATTTTGTACTCGTTGGGTGTCAAAACAGAGTAACCTGAGACAAGGTGGTCAATTGTTTCTAGCTTTTCCTTGCAGAATCTACATCTTTCGTCTGCTTCGTTGTGCAACACATTGGCCTGATAATTACGCGTGAAAAAACTTTGGTCTTGGGCGGCAAGAATAAAGCCTATAGTTTTGCCAAGTACAATTTCATATCAATCGACTTGTTGTCGCACAAGGATTTTATTGGAAAATGTTTCAGTTGAGTTTTTGATACCTTTTGACACTATTTGTGGTTTGTAGTTTCTGTGGAAAGGAATTTCAATCGCTTGGACGCCATGTCTGGAGATGTAAAAGATGGTTACAGGAAAACATTTGCAATCCCAATGGAGAAATTCACTTGTTTTTGATTAGGGAAAACAATAGAGACAGTTATACCATTAATGTGACAGCTGGTATTAAATGTTCATGCGGAAAAGTATGTAAAGGATGAAAAGGTTTAAAATTTTATTAATGGAACTATATAGCAATTAGAGGTTTTGAGGAAAACAAGTTTGAACAAATACCTGAAGACATTTTAAACAATAGTGAACCAACAACTGCTTCAAATTGTCAAGTGGAGACAGCCTAAAATTAAAGAGGGGATACGATTCCCAAGGTCAAGTGAACAATGGGAAATTGCTAATAGCTGTTTTCAATCGATTTTTGCATCTGTTGAGTTGAAACCTTCAAAGATTGACTCCGTAATTAGATTTATGAACGATTTGATTTATGAACACTTTAAAGATACATGCAGAACTACAAATATGAACTTGAACGAAGAGTACCAAAGGAAATATCAAGACCGCAAAGTTAACCAATTGAAAAAGGCCTTTCAATTACTTAAAAAAGCAATGCATCGGTCATGGAAATCAAATACGTTTACCATTTGCTTCGCCAAAAATTGACTTCCTCTTATAACGTTCACACTCTATCTAATCACGATAACTTCATCTCCAAAAACGTTTGGGGCTACGTAAAGCGTGTGCTGCAAAAGAGCTCTTCAATACATCCTACATTCTCAAAAGTTTGTTGCACCCAATACTTTTCNCTAATAGCTGTTTTCAATCGATTTTTGCATCTGTTGAGTTGAAACCTTCAAAGATTGACTCCGTAATTAGATTTATGAACGATTTGATTTATGAACACTTTAAAGATACATGCAGAACTACAAATATGAACTTGAACGAAGAGTACCAAAGGAAATATCAAGACCGCAAAGTTAACCAATTGAAAAAGGCCTTTCAATTACTTAAAAAAGCAATGCATCGGTCATGGAAATCAAATACGTTTACCATTTGCTTCGCCAAAAATTGACTTCCTCTTATAACGTTCACACTCTATCTAATCACGATAACTTCATCTCCAAAAACGTTTGGGGCTACGTAAAGCGTGTGCTGCAAAAGAGCTCTTCAATACATCCTACATTCTCAAAAGTTTGTTGCACCCAATACTTTTCAAAAATACTTTTAGCGAAAATTCCTAACAAACACTTTACAATCCCATCATGGATACCGTCTTTTAACGAACCCGAGCACCCTTATAACACTGACCCTCCATCATATAAAAATATCAGTTATTCGTCGTATGAAGTCATCTGCCTCACCATGCCCACTAAATAAAGTATCCATGATTTGCTTTAAACGATGTCCCTATCTACGGTCTTTCCTTCTTCTTCTCACTAGCTCCAGATAAGCGTGAGCTTGTCAGCGAGGAGTACTGGACGCACACAGACTTTGCCAGTTAGTAAGATCGTTGTAGTGCTCTTGAGCTTCTATGTCGCCTAGCGAGGTTACTCTTTCTTGTAGGTAATCGTCTATATATCGGTGCCATCTTTTCCGAGGTCTTCCTGTTGGTCTTGTGCCTTCTACTTTGTATTCTAGGACTAGGCAGGCAGGATGTTCGTCTTCTCTCCTTTTGATATGACCAAACCAGCTGAGGTGACTACCTTTGATTACATCCGACAGGAGTGGTACATCCAGTTCCTTGCATAGATGCGAGTTCCTTAGCTGGTCTCTTTTTGTTACACCAAGTGACATCCTGACCACCTTTATATCAGCAGTTACTAGGCTGGACATATTCTTTGTTCTAATATTCCAACTTTCAGATCCGTAAAGAACAATCGGGTGGAGTATTCCTGTCAGAATTATTTTTTTAGCTTTCTTGGGCACGCTTTTGTCTTTTATCAGTTTGTACAGAAAGCCGACATTTTGAGAGAATTTGCTCAAACGGTGGTTGATCTCAAAATCAATCAAGCCATTTTCTGCACCTGTGCTCCCTAGGTACTTAAAGGACTGGACTTGGTGTAAAACTTGGTCATCAATTGGATGTTCACTTGTTTTCCTATGTGGCCCAGAACGCTTACTTCGGTCTTCTTTGTATTCAAGCGCAGCCCATATTTGCTGAAAGTGTTGTGCCATTTGGTCATACGTTGTTGTAGCTCATCTTCGCTCAGTGCTGTCTGTGCGATGTCATCCGCGTATGCTAGAATGTTATGAGTGCTCTGTCTTTCGGCAACCTTTTTATGACTAGGTCTAGATAAAGAATAAACAGCAGGGAGAGAGAACGCTACCTTGTCTGACGCCTTCTTTTTTTCTTTTTCCTTCCTATCTACGGTCTTTCCTCCCAGAAATAATTAAAATCATATAGATTTCAGGCAAAGTTCCTTCTGAATGGAAAAAGGCCTGTACGATTTTAATACATAAGAGGGGTAACACCGATGACCCTTCTAACTTTCGCCCTATTACTCTTGAAACAGTTCCATTAAAAGTTTTTACATCCTGTTTGTGTGACTCAATATTTGAATACCTGAACGATAAAAACTTCGTTGAACATAAGATTCAAAAAGGCTTCACTTCTAAAATCTCTTGTACTTTAGATCATACTGCAATGATGGCACATGTACTAAACAAGGTTCGCACTAATCAACGCTCCTTAGTCATTACTCTTTTAGACCTACAAATCCTTTTGGTGACGTTCATAGCATAATAGAATTTAAAACAACATTTATCACTGATCATTTTACAACTGAAGCCATAAAAGTTCGTCTTGTGCTTTCATAAGGAGATTGTCTTAGTCCACTACTCTTTAATATGTGTTCTAACACATTCATTCAATATATTAGGGCTGAAAAATGCAACCAAGTTAGATTTTCACCGCACGGTAAGAACGATCGCATGCTTAATCCTGTACACTAGTTTCAGTTAGCAGATAATGCTGCGGT
This sequence comes from Morbakka virulenta, assembly GCA_003991215.1. Lineage (NCBI taxonomy): Eukaryota > Metazoa > Cnidaria > Cubozoa > Carybdeida > Carukiidae > Morbakka > Morbakka virulenta. The sequence continues at coordinate 828,866 of RDPX01000115.1, read as the reverse complement.
CATTATAAGTGGGGAAAGAGAAAACCAGCTTCTTTTTAAATGTTTTACTCGATGGAGTCAATGGGCCAACATGATCATAAGGGTTGATAAATGTGCCACATTCGGAATTTAAAAAATTCACTACAAGATCTCTTCAATTTCAACCTAAACTTTTTGTTAATAATGAAACTGTACCTCCTGTAGCCATGGGGGATGCCTTTAAGTATCTTGGACGTTACTTTGACTTTGAAANAAAAGTTCGTCTTGTGCTTTTATAAGGAGATTGTCTTAGTCCACTACTCTTTAATATGTGTTCTAACACATTCATTCAATATATTAGGGCTGAAAAATGCAACCAAGTTAGATTTTCACCGCACGGTAAGAACGATCGCATGCTTAATCCTGTACACTAGTTTCAGTTAGCAGATAATGCTGCGGTCATTATAAGTGGGGAAAGAGAAAACCAGCTTCTTTTTAAATGTTTTACTCGATGGAGTCAATGGGCCAACATGATCATAAGGGTTGATAAATGTGCCACATTCGGAATTTAAAAAATCACTACAAGATCTCGTCAATTTCAACCTAAACTTTTTATTAAAATGAAACTGTACCTCTTGTAGCCATGGCAGATGCCTTTAAGTATCTCGACCGTTACTATGACTTTGAAGTGACCAATCAGTCTCACAAATCGAAGGTTCTGCTTGTTTTACTAGATTTTCATAAAAAAACTGATTCTTTACCTATCCATCCAAAACACAAACTACGTCTCTATAGTGAATTTGCCCTACCAAAAGTTTCCTGGCACCTTACTGTTTCAAATGTTTCTAAAACTTGGGTGGTGGAAAATCTCGACAACCTGGTCTCGAAATACATACGCCAGTGGCTAAACCTGCCTATAAGTGGCACTTTTAGCGTTATTATTCTTTCCAAAAGTTAATTTGGATTCAATGTGCAGCTACCTACCACAAAACTTCTACAATACCAAACTGGCACCCGTAAAGCTAAGAAGTTGTCAACAACTGAGAATATTCGAACATTGTGGAAAAAGACAAGCAATAGTACCAATATACAACACGATATTTATAAAAATTCAAAAAAAGTTCTGAAAGCTGAGCAAACAGAACACAAGGAACGTTAACAAAGTCATCTTACGACTCAAGGTACCATTCTCTCATTTCTGTTTAATAACGCAACTTATAACAAGTTTTGGTTGAAGTTCAAAGTAAGCTGCCAAAAAGTATCTTCAACTTTACCATTCGATATTTGAATAACACCCTTGCAACTCGTAAAAATATGTCTAAATGGAAACTTAGTCTATCGTCTTCTTGCTCTTCCTGCTTTGACGCAGAAACCATTCTTCATGTTGTTGCCTGCTGCAATACGTACCTTTAGGAAGGTCGATATACTTGGGACACAACTCAGTATTACAGTTTTCAGCAGAAGCCTCAAATCCCTTGAAGGCTGTACAATAAACGCTAATATCTAAAACAAACCTGGATAAAAATGCTTCTCGCAAATAAAAAAAATACGTTTTTTGATTCGTGATTTCCATTCCAGCTTTTCGAAAGTAAGTTTCGTAAACCTCTCCATGACCTTTTAAGGCATATTCGGTAAATCTTGTATTACTTTCAATGAAATGTGCAACGCTTTGAACATCGACAACAAACACGAGCGCTTTCTGTCAACCAAACTTTCTAATATAAACATTAGCACTACATACTATATATTCGATCGTAGAAATCAACCATGAAATAACCATGAATTATTATCATTTTATTAATTTTGTTAGTAAAATATTTAATTTTGATTTTGTTAAATAGGCAAGTCAATGCAGACTACCTTGATTAGTGAGGTTTGTAATTGTATGTGTTCAGATGAAAAAATAAAAAGTTTCCATTATTATTATTTGAAAAACTGTTATCATCTAGCTGATGTTATTGCAGTCATATCTCCTTATTAGGCGAGTCATAACTAATGACCTAGGGCTAATAAAGTTTATTGCTCCACTTATTACATTTCTAGCACTCTTCTTATAATCCTTCCTGTTCCTAACAAGGTCGTTTTCTGCAAATCCATAATGTTGTGCTCAATCTCCAGCTTCTGAATCCATTTACAAAACCCTTTGTTAACATTCTCAAGAGCCCATATCTCAACAGGTACCATTTTCACTTTTCGCAATCCCCAGAGTCTTTCTACTTTTTTTAAAAATCTTGATATTTCTCTACCTTTTCTTTTTCTTTCTCTTCTATTCTTTTGTCAGCTGGTACAGCGATATCAATGATAATGCATGTATTTTCTTTTTTATCAATTACTACAATTTTTGGGCCTTCTTGCCTCAATTACATTATGGCATTGCATATTGATGTCTCAAAAAATATTTACGTTTTCATTTTCTATCGCCACTTCCGGGGAATGTTTATACCATTTCTCATTGTGCTCTAAACCGTTCTTCCTGTGTATATCCCAATAAGTCTTTCTAGCAACTCTGTCGTGTCTTTCTTAACATTCTTTTTGAGCTAGCTTTTCACACTCGCTAATTAAGTGCTGCACCCTCTCATCTCTTTTTCCACATATTGTACAGATAGAATTGTCTACAGTTTTATTAACTTTATGTTTGATATAGTTTGTCCTTATTGCCTGTTCCTGTCCGCCACATTACAGAGCCTTTCTATTTTCAAGTTGCTTTTTGCTAGCCAATGCCATATTTTCTCTTTGTTTACTACATCGACAGTTTCACTCATAACCTTGCCATACAAAATTTTTCAACCCATCGTTGTTTACATTCCTCCCGCTTTGTCTTTTAAACACTTTCTTCTCTAGAGTTCCTTCCGTTTGAATGGTTTCGGCTACTTCCACACCTTTTATAAGTGGTGCTTCAGAATTCAAAACGTATTGTCCGAGACTATTCTCTTCTGTTCTTACTACCATCTCTATGCTATTCAAATCTCTGCCACCTTCCTTCGTTTCATGAAAAAGATCAACATCACTTTCTGGTTGGAATGCACCATACATCGTCATTGATTTTCTAGTTTTCCCGTCAATCCTTTTAACTTACTGTCTCTCCACTCAATTCTCCCTGCCCCATATCTAGAAATCCCTACTGCCCAGGAGTTAATTGCTGTTAACTTATTTTTTCTGTTCAATTTGGATTTCAAAATTAATCTCAGTCTGCTCTTATACCCCTCTTGTCTTTCATTTCAACCCTCTTTAGTCTTGTCTAGCTCTATTATTCCTAAATACGTATAACCTTCCTCTTCAACACCCTTCATTACCTCCCTATTGGGAAAATATATGCATTATCTCCTAGTAATCTTACCCGTCTTCAAAACCAAGACAGCACATTTTTTTATTCCGAATTCCATGCCTATATCCTTGCTAAGTGTATGGACCGTTTTCACCAACAAATCAATTTCGTTCTCATTTTTGCATTATACTTTTACATCATCCATAAAAAGTAAATAATTTAGGGAAACTTGTCTGAGTTTGTCATTCATATTTTGCGTTCACAAGTCTGAGAATAAGAGTCATTAGTATCATACATAATACAATTAACAATGATTAAATACTGTCACCTTGAAAGATACCTCGTTTCACCTCTACATCTCTCAGTTGTTTTCCATGAGACGTAAGACATAACTTCTACTTTTCCATGCTTTTCTCTAGAAATTCTCCGACGCCCCCCTTCTATTCCAAATATATCCATGCACTCCTTTATCCAGTTATGGGAGACAAAATAATAAGCCTTTTCATAATCAATGCATGCCATAGCTAGATTTGTGTGCCTTTTCCTACTATCTTTTGTCACTGTTTTGTCAATTAATTGTTGATCTTTTTTCCCTCGACTCTTGCGTCTGCAACGCTTGTGTTCTTCGGGCAACAACTTTTCTATTTCCAAATATCCATACATTGCCTCTGATATTACTCCGGTATATATCTACAATGTTTCCCTTTGAAATATTANCTTTTTTCCCTCGACTCTTGCGTCTGCAATTCTTGTGTTCTTCGGGCAACAACTTTTCTATTTCCAAATATCCATACATTGCCTCTGATATTACTCCGGTATATATCTACAATATTTCCCTTTGAAATATTATTTTGGCATGGGTCGGTGTGGCTACAAGTCATCCAATATGGAAGATAATATTCTCCGTTTAATATCTTGTTTAGTAACTGTAATAACTGTTCAGCAATTCTGTCATGCAAGTTTCCTTGTATCTTCCTGGCGTTTTCCCATCCTGCATCTTTCTGCACTGCTTCTCTAGCATTTCTGACATAATAGTGACACGAGCTTGTGAATGCTGCTCACTATTTAATTTTCTTCAGCCTAATGGTCTTCTTATTAAGTTATTATACCAATTAGTATAATCTTTCTTCTGAATAATATTAAATAATTTATTTTGTCAAAATTGTTTGATTCTCTGCCCATATTGCTTAATTCTTGTACTTTTTGCAATCACTGTTTGTTTCAATTCTTCCATTACAGTGATTAACCCTTTTTGTTTCACTCTATATTTTTTCTAGCTTTCTCAGTTTAATTGCTTTCTTTGTACCTAGTTTTTCCTTCGATCTCCTATTGAGTAAACTTACATCATGCTTCAGCCTTTTAATATTATTTTCAATCCTTCTCTTCCACCTAGGCTCCTTCTTTTGCCTCCTTTCTTAACCCTGAATTACTTGCAAACCAAACTCTCAAGGCTCTCATCATGTTATTCGTTTCAGTGGTGTTTCTAGTCTTTATATACATGATAGCTTCATTAAACTTCTGGAATTTGTTTCTTAAGCGATTTCTTACCGACGTTTTGAAAACTGTGCAATCACAATCTTTTCCTTCTTACAGAATTTCTCTGATTTCATCTATAATTTGTTTTTGTTCCTGACTTATGTCATTTTCCTCTACTTTTCCTATCTCTATCTCATTTGTTTGGGTAATTGTTTCATTTCCTAAGTCAATTTCATTTCCACCCTCATTTATGGCACTCTCTTCATCCATCACATCGTTTAATTTCATTTCATTTGTTTGTGATTCATTTCTATTCCCCTTCTGATGATTGCTAGTTCTAGATCCAACAGCCATCCATTTACTCTAATAGCCATTGCTTGATCACACACGCGTTACTCAGTTGACTCAAACAAACATCTATCTTTCCACTTGTGAAACATTCTTTGTCTAAACCCTCTGACTGATTTACGTTCTTCAATAAAGGGTTTACTACGATAGTAGCATTCTATAACGATCCTGTTTATTTTCTTAGTCCACATCATTCTAGCAGTCGCAGAATGACGACTGGGTCCCCCTGCTGTGCTGGGGAACATTTGTCGTGAGAGAGACCTTCAATTGCACTTTCAGCCTCATTCACATCTTTATTTCCATTTTTATGATGATGCATTTAACATTCATTAGAAGATTAGTGGATAAAGGTTGCACTACCATCATTATTTTTATTGAGACATATCCATAGAAGAGCTGCAATTCAAAGCTAAAGACCCAATCCTGACCATGCAACATAGAAACATCCCTCGGGTCGTAAACCTGGAATTTACAAATGCGTTTGGTTTGTTATTCTGATTTTGCATTCTCATAGTATGATTGCCAACCAAGGCTTGGGACTTCGTCCTGGCCAGAAAGAAGAAAGGGCCAGACTTAACTCCGCCGGACGTCAATCCTCTATTTCAAGGTCGCAGAGTAGGCTAACAGGTACTACACCTTGGCCAAGGGTGACCTGAAGGTGGTTGTGGAAAAGTGTAACCTCTTTGACCCACTTTAAAACTCCACAACAAGATACAATTTACTGTCAAAAATTATTTTTATCATCATATTTCCGTATATTGCATTTTTATACAATTGCTTACCGGGTCAACTAGTGACCTGAGGCAGGCAAAGGTTTTAGAGTAAGACACACACACGAAATTTAGATAAAAAACAAGGCCACGACCTCCTTCTCTTCTAGATAAGTACAGACGATCAACATAGGGTAAAGTGACCTAATCAATGTTACACAGTTTGCGTGTTTTTCTATTCATTTGCTGTATATCAGATATATTCCAATTAATAATATTAAAACTGTATTGCACAACTGGTATGGCAAGGGTATTGGTGGCCTCTATTTGATTCTTTGAGTTCAACTCTGTTTTAAGGGTCAGCAGTTAGCCTTCAATAATATTTTTTTCTGATTTTTTTCTTTCATTGACGCGTACTCTATCCTGCCTCCTTCATTCACTCCCATATATTCATAGCTTGACTCCGGGTCTAGCTCTTTGATAATGGTTTCAATATCAAGGTTAACTGAAGTGCTCTCTCACAGTTTTCCATTCATAAATGTTGCCTTAGCACACTTTTCAACCCCGATCTCCATGCATATATCTTTACTAAATTCACTAACAGTTGTAAGTAAGCCCTCGAGTTGTCGGTCATTTTTCGCAAATAGTTCAGGTTATCCATGGAAAAAAGATGATTTATAACTTTGTGGAAGATGGAATAACCTGAGCCTAAGTTCTTCATTCATTGGAAAGAGGTATGAGGGAAATATAGTATCCAGTCGTGGGGGACACTATCAAACGCCTTTCTGTAGCCAATACATGCAGTATTCATATTTCTCTTTTCACTTCTACAGTTTTCTAGCAATATTCTATTAATCATCAATTGATTTTTACACCCGTAACAATTACTTACACAAGAAACTTATATACTCTTTCAGATATTATTGAGATTGGAATTTTATAAGTTGTTGAAAGGCAGGTGATTGGCCTGCAGTTTTTAGAGTATTGAGTTTCTTCATTCGTTTGCAATAAATATGTTGTTTCATCAGAAAGCCAATCAGGGATAATCTCAGGATTTCGGGTCAGCTCATTGTAAGATTTTGTGAGAGAATCATGTTACTCTGTTGAGGAATTCAACCAAAAATTGGGAATCTTGTCGAGTCTTTGGGATTATCATTTTTGGGACTTCCAAGTGGCTGACTGGAGTTCTTCGGTCGTTATTGGTTCCTATTCTTGTTCCCTAAAATCACATAATCTTTCTTCCTCTTCACCTATCCATTCTGCTTCAGAGTTAAAATTCTTTTCATTACCCCATATAATCTTATAAGATTCTTTCATGTCTTCTGTCTTCCGTGGCTCTTGAACTTCAATCTTGCTTTTTCCTACCTCTCTGTAAAACTTCTTTGTGTTCGTCTTCAAACCTTTGCTTTGTCTATAAAACTTGTTTCTTTTATCAAATTGCCGTAATCTTTGTGATTTACTTGCATTTTTTGCTTAAGTTTTTTTTTTGCCGTAACAATGGAGTTCAAATTATTAATATTGTATTTCTTTTTAAGTTTTCTATCTTTCCTGGCCTTAACATGAACACCTTTTTGCATTTCATCCAATATTGATAGTTCTGCCCGCAGAAAATCAATCTCTTTCTGAATTTTTACTTTCCATTTTGATGGCTTGTTCACATGTGGCTTCTTTTTGGTTTTGATTTTAACACCTATATCATGTGTTATTGCTTTGGCAGTACAGTACATAAGATTTTTAAGCGACATCATATCTTTATCAGTATTTTCTACAATATTTCTCAGAGCAACTTTATAGAATGTAATTGTAGTTCTTGTTATTTTGTTCAAGGATAGTTTAGGACGATCTCCTCTTTCAGACATTGGCATGTTTCCAGTTTTGCTTAACCCTCTTAGTATATTTTCACCTGCTGTTTCAATTTTCTCCTTGTTTCTATTAATAAATACATTTGAATTCTCATTATGCGTCTGGTTTCTAATCTGATTTATCATATTCTCTATTTCATCATTCGTTAATTTAAAGACAACTTGCTCACAAAATGAATCAACATTATCTTCATTTATTTCCTGTTCTACTTTACACACATAGCCTCCATTCATCCTAATCTCTGTTCTAACGTATTCGATTTGTGCATCATTCAACTTCGTATTGTTAATAATGTCTCGTCTCACATTTACGACCCTTGGTAACCCAGGCGATGGCTGATGCGGTATAACTTACTTCTGGTTTTCATCATTAAAAGAAGGAGTGTATTATGACCTTTCTGCCAAGGCGCCGGATTATCCGTGCCAGATGCCACTTGGTAATTCATGTCCACATGGTATGTTCACATGGACAGACGTAACTCCGCCGCACATCAACCCGGTATTTCAAGGCCTCGCAGTAGGCTAACAAGTGCTACACCTTGCCCTGGTGTAGGTGAAGGGTGACCTGGATATAGTTGTGGCAAAACGTAACCTCATTCATCCATGTCGAAACTCCACAACCGGATGTAGTTTATCGTTATGGCCAGCACATTTAATATTATTATTATTATTATTATTATTATTATTATTATTATTATTATACCTTACGTCTTTTGAATACCACCCTTACAGCTCGTAAAAATCTATCCAAATGGAACCTTAGTTTAACCTCTTCTTGCTCTTCCTACTTTGAACCAGAAACCCTTCTTTATATTGTCGCCGACTGCAAGACGTACTTTCAGGAAGGTCGCTATACCTGGCGACACAACTCAGTATTACAGTTTTTAGCAGGAGCTCTCTAATATTTTGAAGTCTGTACAATATATGCCAATATCTATGGATTCATATAGCCTTGTATTATAACTGTAGATGCCTTGAAGCTCTTAGTTACTCCACAACAACAGTTATACAATACTTAAATTGACGGTGGGATATGAAACAAACCTAGATAAAAATGCTTCTGGCAAATTTATTCCAGCTTTTCAAAAGCTAGCTTCGTAAATCTTTTCACTAGCCCATCAAGGATATTCGGTCAATCTTGTATTACTTTGTTTTACTTTCAGTGAAATGTGCAACGAACACTGACAACAAACAAGAGTGGGTTTTTTCCTCTTGTTTGTCGTTTTTTCAAGAAATAATGTCTGGTCACCTATTATGATTTTAAAGTGACTCTTGTTCTTTTCCATGATTTCTGCTACTTCTTCATATAGTTCTTCAATTTCCTCATTTTCATGGCTAGATGTTGGTGCATACACTTGAACTAGTTGCAGATTGTAATTGTCGTTGATTCTCAATATGATTAAGGCCACTCTGTTGCCTGTTCCTTCGTAGAGAAGCACTCGCTCTTTTACTTTTCTATTCACCAGGAAACCAACACCTCCTATCGACTGATGTCCTCCTGTAGTGTACAGCACTTTTGCGCCCCGTAGCTACTCCAAGTGTTCTCCTTTCCTTCACGCCTCAGCTAGTTCGGTGATACCCAAATTAAATCTGGCATTCTCCAACACATTCTCTAACTTTCCCTCTCTTTCTTGACTCTTCAGTGATCTTACGTTATATGTGCATACATAGAGATGGATTTTTGAAACCTGAAAATTCTTAGCACCCTCTGCCTTTTGTCTGACAGGGAGCTAGGGCCGTTGCAAATCGTGTGTAGTCATTGTGGGGTTGAACCATAACTCTCCACGCTGGTTGTAATGAGATTTGATTAATTTTATTAATCCAGCTTCTATCTTTAATGACTCATCTGAGGTTAGAGACCTTCTAACTTCGCCTTATCTTGATTGACAGTCAAAGCTCACGTGCATGCTTGATATCTCTTAGGGTTTTATCTTTACATTATGTAAAAGTACCATAATAAATATGTAGTTTTTAATAACCATGTCGCATCAGTTATACGGCCAATATAATGAAGTTGTACAACATAACACTGGTTCAGTGCGAGTTGGCGAGTATACGACCGAGTATAGCGGAGGAAATTGTGGAGTAGCACCCGCCATCAGTGGCGTGAACGTCTAAAATGATGATGATGATGATGATGATGATGATGATGATGATAAATGTCTGGTCACTTCTTCTTCAGCCAAGGATAAGCGCGTACAGAAAAATACCACCATTGCCTTGTTTTCTATTAAATTCATACTTTCTATTTTAAGGTTCTTCTCGCGATCTGCCTGATCTAATCCTAGTTTTTGACTTAGCTTCTAGTAGACAATTTAAGCTTGTCATGTCTCCAGACTTTATATTGTACTATTCATATTGTATTGCGCTAGCTGTTGACATTCAGATACAATGTTTGAAGTTGTTTCATCCTCTATTTCATAGTCCACATTATGTTGGTAAATTTTTTTGTAAATGATATTCTTTACTTTTTTTCCGTTTGCTATTGCGCTGCAAATAAAGCGCTTTTTGTTTCTTTCTTTAATCCTTCAGTTTATCCAATTCCATTTCCTATCTTTATCCATTACATCTTTTGTAGTAGTAGCTGTGTGTGTATGCAACGGTTTATCCATCCATACATTCTTATCCTGTTCTTTATTCTGTCATTTCCATACTTTGGAGTCTTTGTTTTTATTTGATCTCAATATTTCTTTCTTTTTGACCGATCTCATTATTTCGGGGTCATTGCTTATCACATACCAATCAAGGCTATTCTCCACACTTCGAAACGTCTTCCTCTCCAATTAAACCTATCCTTCCTCCCTGCTTTGCTAAATACAGTCTTTTCCCATTGTTTTAAGATGGAACTTTTTATAAATGGTCAATTTATTTCTTGTTTTTCTATCAAGCTCTTTTATTTCATTCTTTTTCAAATTTATTAAACAAAGTTCATACTTCAGGAATAACAAAGCCCTCTTATTAAATGCAATGATTATATGGTTTCCATTAAAGTCTTAAATTAAGAATGTTTTACAATCGTAACAATTCCTTCTGTACAAGTTCTTTCATATTTTGATTCATAATTTGATCTACCTCTAACATACCAAGATAATTATATCCTTCCACACCAACATTTACAATTTGGTAGTTTTACGCCATCACTGCTCACAGCATTTCCTCTTTTCATTACAACCACTCCACGCTTCTGAATTCCAAACATGATACCTATGTTCTTACTCAAAATTTTTATTGTTCCTACCAACAACTCAACCTCATTTCCATCCTTTGCAAACAACTTCAATCTTTCTTGTAGTTAATGTGATTTACTTTCGCTTTTTCACTATCAAGCTGCTATCCAGCCTTACACTCCCTTAGTATACTCAGCGATGGTAAAAGACTAAAAACAAAGAAAAGAGAGACAGACAGTCACCATGTAAGATTTCTCTTCTTCGTCATCTCCCAATTCTTTTTTCACTACTGTTTACATCGTTTACCAATTAAGCACGCATCTGGCTACAAACTCATTGAGATTTTCTATAACTCCAATTATGTTAAGATATCCTATCATCCACGAGTAAGGTGCCATATCGTAAGCTTTAGAATGGTAAATCCATGCTATTAAGAGATTTGAATGCCTTCTTTTACAATTCTTTGTGAGGTTTTTGTCAATAAGTAACTGATCATTTTACCCCTTGCCTTTCTTTCACATCCCTTTTGTTTGTCAGGGAATAACACTCTCTCTTCTCTATGTGCAAATCTGATCAGCAGTTATTCCCCTCAAAATTTTCCAGATGAGTGGTAGACACAATATCAGCATATAATTCTCCACAGCATTACATTTCCTAATGTCTTTCATATGAAGCACTGTCTTAACTGTTGTCACCCATGTCAGCACAAAACTAGTTTTCATTCTTATTATTGTTATTTTTATATGAAATTCAGATTATTTCTCTGGTTGGTGGAATTACCGATATTTTACTATTGGAGAAGCTATAAAAAATAGCCAAGAGCAACAGATAAACAAAGAATTTTCAAGGCATTGTTTTTAACAGAACCTTCTGGGCGATGATCGTACGGATTCTACTGTCTCTCTAAAACATATTTTTTACAAAATTTCTATTGTATCAACTCTGCTACACTGTCATAACAACTCATATTCTCTCTGACCTAGTGTGGCGCATTCACTAATTATAAGTTAGCCTGTTCCTTTGTTTTCACCACACATTTTGCATTAAGCAGTCTAAGAACTCTTGTCATATGTTGTATTTGAGAAAGTTCGTCCTAACTGCTTGGTCTTGTGCAGAGTACAATAGCACTTTGATTTGAACATTCAGATGTACTAGTCATTGCCAGTTATTCTCTTTGTCAACTATGTCTGCCAATTTGCTGATAAATAGACAATGTAATTTGTCTCTCTGTTGTCTTTTATACTTATTCTTTGATTTTATGCCTTCCTTCTTCATTGTTTACATATATATATATATATATATATATATATATATCCCAAGGCAATTTCCTTTTCCTTTAATTTATATTTTCACACCCACCAATCCCCAACCTTCTTTACTTCCCCACTGATATAATCTTTCTAAATTACATTTAGCCTGAAATGCGCCATACACATTTATGATTTTCTTGCTTTTAGGTCTAAGTTCTTCAATTCAATACTTTTTTTATCTATAATACCTACTCCTTATCTCTCGAAAACAACAATCCAGGTATTAAAGGGAAAATAAATAGTTCATCTGTTAAAAAAAACCTGACTCTTGATAAAATAAAAGTTTTGTATTCATCTTTATAAAAATATTCAATACTGATATAGGACAGTAATTGGTAAATGCATTTTGTTGCCAGAAGTGACGATATGAATCACCTTTGATTACTTTCCTAAAATTGGAGAAGTGGCTCAAGTAAATACGAGGTTGATTAGAAAAGTAAGATGTACCTTAAGATCCTTAAATTTTTAGAATGATGATATGAGTTCCTATTTATTAATTCCAATAAAAACATCGTTTATGGGAATATTAAAAAGTGAAGGATCCATGAGAAATCATTGTTGAACTCCATGGATAACAAGTTTATCTATAAAAAAAATGACCTGTTATCAAATTCAGGAATGTACCAATGACTCTTTTGAAATATAATTAATATAGAATGCACTAGTAATGAACAGTATCTAATCCATTTAAAAAGAAGTAAAAAAAACAGTATTCTGTTTTGGAGCCATGTTTCAACGAAAGTCATAAACAACAGTAGTTATTGCGAAACCTGTAGCAAGAATGCCATAGAAGCCGATTGGAGTGGAAGTAATTAGTAAACTTGAATCGTTATAGGTTATCCAACTGTTGTAATACAAGTTTCTTATCATCTTTTGTAAAATATTCAATACTGATATAAGGCAGTAATAGGTAAATATATATTTTTACCATGGATCACGATTTAAGTTACTTTGATGACATTACTAAAATTCGACAAAATGAGGTACAACCAGCTTTTCAGCGTCATCTGTAGTTAGGGTTACAGAAAGGGTATCTGGACCAGCTCTTGCTAAGTCTTGAATGCCTCCTTAGAACTTTCACTTCTTCAAATTTACAACATTGTGAAACTTGTGAAAAGTGGTACAACACAGATATTCCTAATCAGTAACCTTTATTTATCCTGCCACGTTTACTCAATAAAAATAATTGTCAAACTATTGTTCACAGAAAGTTCTAAAGAAATACATCCACTGATTTTATAATTTGTGCTCAGCAAAGTAAAGCTTTCAATTAAAAGAACACATGATATTATATTATATTGAAAATTGTGTTCAATTTATTTCTGTTTATAATCCAACATCTTAACTAATAATCAAACAAAAATCAAAACAATCATTTGCATTAGATGACAAAATTACCATTTAATTACATCCCTTACATTTGGTTAAGATGTGGTTTTAGATTCTCTTCATTATAATTGCTATGCTATTGTGAATTCCTTTTAACGTTTATCAGAAGGTATGTTATAAAACGTGAATAATTAATGATGCTCTCGCTGAGAAGTATTGCGTGAAGCTATTTATTACTCACATTGTTGTGCTATAATCAGAAAAGGCCTTCTCTTTAACCAATTATTTTTGCTTGACAAATGGACAATAAATAATAAAAATTAAAATTAAAACAATCCACAAAATGTTTAATGATGAATCCATTGCTTATATTTGATTAAATAAGTGATCCAAAACTCTTGCGTTGTGGTTTGTTGCAAGATGATGTGCTAAATAGAGGATGAGCTTTTCCATTGGTGAATACAACAGCTGATTTGTTGACTTTCATTTTAATGCAATTACTTGTCTATAATAAATTAAAGTAGAGTCAATTTTTGTGAAGATTGGTATCTAGGATAGATTCTTTTTATGGTTGAATAGCTGTCTAAAGGTTTTCAATAAGCAAAAATATGGGCCAGTGATCTTTGCTATCCAGGTTTCGCTCTGTGATATTAATCGAGATTAATCGCAATGCACTTGACATTCACAATATCAATGCGCTGACGACAGCCAAATATCCGTGGTACTGACTGTTAATTTTGTGCTAACAAATTTGTTTTGGCCACTGGTCTTGTTCCTGAGCCTTTCTAAATAATTTATAGCTATTTGAAGACGAACTTCTATTAGAGGTAAGTAATTACGTATTGGTTGAGTAGAATGGTCATTTTACCTATGAAACTGTTTGTAATAATGGAACTGAAAATGAGTGAAAATGAGTGAAAATGAGTGAAAATGAGTGAAAATGAATGAAAATGAGTGAAAATGAGTGAAAATGAGTGAAAATGAATGAACATGAGTGAAAATGAGTGAAAATGAATGAACATGAGTGAAAATGAGTGAAAATGAGTGAAAATGTGTGAAAATGTGTGAAAATGTGTGATCCTTGTCTTTAACTAATTCAATAACATTAAAATTAATTTGTTTAAAAATTAAAATTTTTTAAGTCTTATATTACATATATTCCAAAAGAAATTAGTGTTCTCGTACAAAAATTGTAATGTCTTTCTACAAATCAAAGTGGAGAAATATGTTGTGCATCTTGACACAGACAATAAACTTAGTTTAGTTTATTGAAGGAACATAATTGTCTTGAGGAATGCATTTTGTTTAAAATGAAGAAAGTTTAGTTATTATGTATTGAAACTCTTATTGGATATATGTATANGTGAAAATGTGTGAAAATGTGTGATCCTTGTCTTTAACTAATTCAATAACATTAAAATTAATTTGTTTAAAAATTAAAATTTTTTAAGTCTTATATTACATATATTCCAAAAGAAATTAGTGTTCTCGTACAAAAATTGTAATGTCTTTCTACATATCAAAGTGGAGAAATATGTTGTGCATCTTGACACAGACAATAAACTTAGTTTAGTTTATTGAAGGAACATAATTGTCTTGAGGAATGCATTTTGTTTAAAATGAAGAAAGTTTAGTTATTATGTATTGAAACTCTTATTGGATATATGTATATATATATATATGTGTGTGTATGTGTGTGTCTTAAGCAAAATTATAAAGGCATTATTAGATGGGCAGGTACTAAAGATTTTGGTATTGTAATACCTTCCATATTTATTTAATTTGAGTTGGCTTTTCAAAAATTAGTCAAGTGTCTGGACTCTGAAAAGCAATCCATCATTTTGTTAAAAAATCCTTTTTCAGAAAAGTTGTTATTGTAAAGTTTAATTACTTTAAATCAATAAATAATCACCACTTTTAGCAAATTACAAAACGATAAAGAAACTCGACCTTTTGATGCTGTGTTAAACGCTGTTAGATTTTTTTTCATATCTTATAACATTAATTGCGGAGTATATTGATTTTACTATTTTACTATATGGATTAAAGGTGAATTTACTTTGTAAAGAAACAGTTCAATTTCTCATTTTGTTTTGAGCAGGTAAAGCAATAAGCATGATAATCATTTTCCACAATTAATATGAGCAATTTAGACGAGTTCTCCAGTGGCCCTTGTGATCACGTCTAAATTGCTAGACTTCAGCTTGACTTATTTTGAATTCTACGTAACGCGGTTCAAATGTCTTAATTTTGAGTCCACGTTTTTGTTTCAACCATGATTTGATTGTCATTGGTTGATGAATTAAAAATACAATTTTAAGCTCACTTAAATTTGATTAATAACCATTAAACTAATTTATCTCTTTTGCGTGACTTAATGAATTCATCGATAAAGCAAAGTTTAAAATGTTGGTGTAACAGAGAAATATGAATTCAATAGTCATGCAAAGCAACCAAAATCTGTCCAAGATCAACTCAGATGACATTTTCTAAATCAATGTTGCCCTATAGCCAAATTTGCACCCAACATAGTAACACAATCAACTAGTGGTATACAGAAGTGTATTATGCAATCAATCTGAGCTATTATTAGCTTGCCTTCACAACAATATAGCATGACCATAAAATAGTACATTAGAGATGCACATTATAACTTCAGCACTTAAACAGTCGAAGCTCAATTAACTTCAATCATCTTGCTATGATAACAAGGTTATAACCTTGTTATCATACAAATCATGTATCTGCTGCTGACTTGTTAAAGATAGTGTGATGCCAATAATTATTAATTTGTTAATTGGATGGTTAATGTTTTATTTATGTGATGATATTAATAGGCTGTCAAGTATTATAAGAAAATAATTGCACTACCAAGCCAGCTTTGTAAGAATATACGTCGCTACTTTTGTAATGGACTTGACCAAAGTTTAATTAGATGATTTTTTTGTTAGTTCGCACTTTCAGTTTTTTTAGGTACAAGTCAGAATGGTTTTATTATCTAGTGCTTGCTTAGTTAAGGGGAAAATGCAAGTAATATTTTGCAATAACATTTTCTATCCTACACGCTAATTGTGGTAAGTTAAATAAAATAATTGATTAAATAATCAGAGTGAAAACTAGACTCGAACTTTTTTCGGCAGATGCAGCGTCTGTTTTTTCTTAGTCTAATATCAAATCTTTTCATTCAAAATAACTCGTCTCTTCTCTTCGTCATTTTTTTCATCTATTTACAGTTTTACACACTTAGTGACTTTATATCTTGTATATTTTTTTATAATTAATAGAAATAAGCCACGGAATAAACGTAGCAAAGAGATTTGTTTCAGTCGTGTTTCAGGTAACCACTTTGAGGATAACTGCGGTCCACTGCTAGTGTCACGTAGGCCAAAAGTTTTTTTTCTCGATTATTAAAGAAACCAAGGAGGACAAGTCCAAACTGCTGACTTCACTTTTCCACACCTTATTAGCTGGATACTTTAGAACGACAATAATATAGAAATATAGGAACAATTCCTTACTGTTATTAATAGCTGGCTTTTTTAAGACAGGTTGAGAATGAAATTTTAATTTATAGCAGAAATCTGGTCTAGATTTTATCGTTTTGAACTCAGTCCAGTATAAGTCACCTCTGATTAAATTTCCATTTGAGTTGTTTAGTCAGCTAGACCCAAATACATAAGAAGTGGCTTTTTCTATTAAGCCTATTTCTCTGATGTGGTTTGGTATTTAAGATGTCTCATCAACCCAAAATCTCATTGGCTTTGCAATGTTTTGCTTATTCTGTGTCACGTACTTCAGCTATTTATATCAGAATAAATATTTAAGGAAAGATTCATTTTAGGCAGCGGTGAGAACTTTATGAAATATTGTCATATCAAAAGCCTAAAATTTTTGAAACATTTTTACATCAAAAACTAAAATATTATAGAAGTATTGCTATTTACCTGTTCGATATGACAAATTGGAAGCAGCTGACCAGTTATAAGGACAAAATAAAGTTAGAGGGATTTTTAGTTTAGTAAAAATATCGAATTACATAAATTTTTGCAATGGATGAATTAGTAAAGGATGTTGGTAAATAAATATAAATGCTTTGCTGAGAATATATAAAGTATTACCTTAGTTAGTCATACATTTGCAGCACTGTCCGTAAATGTATTACTGGAAACGTATGCAGCCCGTTCAGCAAATACTTTCAAGTTAACACGCTCGTTCAAATTACAAGAAATAATAACTTTTTAATAAGACTTCCTAAGATAAAACTTGAAATAGGTAGGCAATTGTTCTATTACCAAAGTTGTCGACTTTACAATGATCTTCCGTTAGAAATACGTAAAGAGAAAGATTATAAAAATTTTACTAAGAAATTAGGCTATATTTTTCAATAAAATGATTTCATATAGCATCTCTGAATTATTAGGTTTTTATACTTTAGTGATTGGTTCCTGAAAATTTTGGCTATTCAATTTAGGCTAGTTTTTCAGCATTTTCAGTGTCTTACTATGTGCTAATAGTCTTAGATCAGCCCTAAAGCAGTTTTTAGCTTCCTATTCTCTTTATGTTTTTCTTTCTTCCTTTTGTTAACTAATGTATCAAAACAGGACCACATTGATAGCAGTTTTTAGAGTATATGTAAAATACTGATGTGTTTATATGTATATTTTGCATATATGCATTTTATCCTGTATAAACATTAATTTGATAATAATAATAATAATAATAATAATAATAATAACAATAATAATAATTATTATGCATGTCCCCAAAGGGCTGACACATCACGTATTTCTGTTTAACGGGCGGTACTAGCGAGGGAGCATCATATCTTGGTGTCGGGAGGGTAGATCTCAAGTTCTAAAGGGTTGAGTACCGAGTTTGCACTTGTTACTTACTCCTGGGGTTTTGGGTGAAGCGTCGCTACGGAGACCATTTTAAGCAAAATGGGTTACCTAAACTGGGAAACCTAAGCAGGCCCCACCTGCAAGGTCATATGTTGTATTTTTATTAGCATCAATTTATCACATACACTTAGGTGTGAAGCAGGCACCCAGCTTACCCTTATCGTGCTGGGAGTCAGATGGGGTTTATACCCCTGAGTCCTCCGTGGGCTGTCGTATTGCTCCACCACTCAATAATGATTACCATTACGGTACTATAAGATTTTTGCATAACTTAAAAACTCATTTATTGAATAGTCATCTGTTTATGTGATGAAAATAATCTGATGGGATCTTTTATTTCACTTTAGTAAAAGAAATAAGCAAGAAGATGAAGGGAAGATGACCAGCTGTTTCGTAGAGCGTTTTATGCAAAAGATAAAGGTTTCACGGAAATATTAGTTAAGTGATTAAATAATGGTAAAACATGAAAACCTCTAGTTCAAATACAATAATACAGATTTTGTTTTCTCTTTGCACATGGTGGGACAGAAAATCTAAAATACTGAATCAGTCCAAGAATGATTCCTAATAACGATCAACTCATGAGAAAGTTAAACTTCTATATTTATATATAAGTTTGAGTAAAGTAAGTGTAAAGTTAGATTTTTTCTTACTCGTACATCTGATTATATGATAGGTCCTACCTTTTAATGTGGTAGAGCACTGTTGTTGATGATATTTCATATTCATTTGTTAATGTATTTATGTATATGATCAGTGAATTTGAGGCCCTAGGAATAGGAACGAACTTTTCAAGTGGAAAGGGTTAGTTCAGTACATAAGGATTAACTTTAGATTTAAAAATATTCAAGATATCAAAGAGTTCTATAATGTTGTTGTCTGAGGAAAGAAACTACATGAAAACAGAGATTCATTACAATGAGGTGTAACAATTTCATCGCGATAAAGAATAATAAAAGAATTATTTGAGATACAACAAAGTCATTAACATAAAGATCCCTATTACTAACACTTTCATTCTCACTAAGAGAAAGAATATGAAGACAGTCCGAATGAAATAAAATTTCGCCAAGGAACAAAAAATTGTCAGAAAGATCTTTGACATCACTTTAAAGGGAATAGGGAGTAGTTTTTGAAGGTAACAGGTTTGGGATTTGGGTCTTTTTTTTTGGAGCCAGAACAACGAATTTTCATGTCTAAGCTATTGGATAACAAAGGATAAAAGAATCATTCAAAACCCAATTAATTTAATTTGATTTAAATTTTGAAGTAAACTCCAGGAAGAAAACATCAGTGTTATTTAGAGAAGAATTGATAAAAAAAAAACAATGTAGTAAACTGATTAGCTATTTTGGGGGATATAGAAAACCAACGGGATACAACAAATTCAGCAGTAATTGACTTACAAGTATCCAAAACACAATTTATGATCTTCCAGAAAACTGGAGTTCCATGTTGTTAAGAAAAAATGTAGATTTACAACACGTATTAGTTTAGAGAGATTCATAATCACCACACACTCGTTTTTAAGCATTCTACCCTGTTTCTACCCAACAAACTGGTGGTTAATCACTTTCACCCTCATAAAACTGAATAAAAAAGTGATTGCAAAGAGTAATAACAGTAGGATAAGGAGCATTGAAGCATAATTGAGAATAAGGTTTCACAATGACCACGTACAAATATTTCAATACCAACTTTAAGTCAGTGAGCTATTCGAAGAGGCCTTCAACAACTAAATTCCAAGGAATATCACCCAGAATTTGATAAAACCCATTTTAGTCAGTCTGATCAAATATAAAAGCCTTATAATAATGTGGCTTGTCAACAAGACTGAAATAATTTGTCTTAATCTCTACAATGATAATAACATGATCGAAGATCCCAAAAGATGTAAACATGAAACTGTACAAAACTCAAGAACAAGAGTCCAAAAGGAGTCTAAAAGAGAAGGTCTTCCTGCGTCTAAATCAAGAGATGGTGTAAGTAGTATGATGTTTTCCAGAGCTCCTATCAGCAGTGACAGATTGTTCAAATAATGAACAAGAATTAGAAGAGTGAGATCAAGCAAGAAAAATAGGTAATAAAGCAGCCCGAAGAAGGGTCACTCTGAAGAACATAAACGTTTACCTTTCAAAACAGACTTTGTGCTCTTCTAACTGGAAGATCCTGTCAAGCATAGTTAGCAACTCAATAAAGATCATATGTAGACTCTGGTAACAACATAGTTAAATAGACGATCAACAAGACTATCTTTTTGCCTGGACAAAGATTTGTCTCACACTTGGGAAGAACATAGGGAAAATTAGAAAAAGGTACACCCTTTACAAGCATGAAAAATGTGGAACGGAGATCTTTAGTATTGTTTAAAAGCTAAAAAGGAAGACTTTTGTGAAGATAACAGGTGTTTTTTGGTATCTTTAGAGCATGGTCACCACAACATGAGTCTAAGTTCAAAGATGAAGCAGCAGTCTTGGGTCCAGAGATCATTTTCCTCCTTTGACCATCAAGGATTTGCCTGATACTAGAGTCATTTGTTTGATTAAAACTGTCACAAAATAGTTTGAAAACCAAAATAGATGTTCGAAACTATCATTTAAAAATTACATAAATATTGCTACTGACTGAACCCTATGGTGGTGGGGATGGTATTAAATAGAACAATGGCAGACAGTCTCAAAGGCATATTGTCTTCATAAATGAGGGGTGGAAATGAAGTGTTAGTACAATCTGTGATACTATGAAGGAATGATCTCAAGGAAGATTCCTAACAAAAGCTAAAACGATCCTCCTCCGCATGAGACTTTCTCAATTCTACCATAGGTAGATCAGTAGCTTACATTTCTTAATTAAGTTTACTATAGTTCGTATATGTTTTTCCAGAATAAGAAATAACAATAGTTTATAGCTCTGATTTCGATTTAGTCCATAAAGTCAGGACTTTTTTATGGCACTGAGCCCTTGCTCAACTCCCTGAACAACTTTTTCAAAATTCATTTTCTAATTGCAAATTCCTCTTTTAAAAATAGAACACCTATCATACCCTCTTTTATAGGTATTTGTTGCGCCAGTGACCATGCAAAAACTATATAAACAAGTTTCAACCAAGAATTTCAAAGTATACTGACATTAAATTTTCCGTTATACGTTGCCTGTATCAATTCATTTTTCTGCTGTGGACTTTTGTTTTTACGAATAGGCCCTGGTAGCGTTCTTTTCGCCCTAATGGCTACCTTTACTAAGATTTAAAATAAAGTTAAATTATTGAAAAATTATGTTTTTCGTAGGGTCACAAAATACCATAAGATCAAATTTGTGCCTATGGTGCATGGTTAAATATATTACTACTCTTGGAAATCTTTTTCTTAGACATCGGAAACATCATAGTCCTTGTTCAACTCTGGTATGCAAATTACACTTATGTTAAATTTGAGCCTTCAAAGCTGCCCAATGTGCGCTTATATTTTCATTAAGCTCACATACACACATATTTTGGATATTACATGATATATATATATAAATATATATATATATATATATATATATATAATACTCAATCTACAGACAGTACTGTTTCGCCCTTTGTGGGTTCATCAGTGGAGCACAGAGCTTCGGAGACATAACTCTCAGGCCATGTTGCCGGAGCAAACACAGCTTGAAGAGTTATTGTGGGATATATATATGTGTATGTTGCACGACAAAAAATCAACAAACCTAATTTAGAACTGTCAGTTTCGCGTTTTCACAATCGTCAACTAAACCAGCTGCCGATTGTCATGATCGTCAGCTAAACCAGGCTGACGATTGTCATGACCGTTGTACTAAGAGTTACGCAGGCTATGCATAGTAGCTCAGATGCTATTGAACCATAAAATACATGCTCCTGAAGATTTTTAGAAAGGTCAGTCATCCTGACGATAATAAGAAAACAATTTTCTTTTCAAAAAGCTTGTAAACAAAGACTTCATCTCTAATAGTGCTATCAAACTCCAGGAACGTAGCATAGCTGCCTTAATGTTCACCTGTTAGGTGTAGTTTCCTCTGGATAGGTTTCACGAAAGCTATTTTCAAATTCATTGTTGTCATTGATGCACTATGCCTCATCAATGAACTGAAACGAATGCTTGAACTTGAAGCCGCTCAATACGAGAAAATGTAGTGATAAAAGAGGTTTCATAATGCTACAGGTACAGGTTATATATATATATATGGGGGGTGTTGGTGGGTGTGTGGGTGTCCCCGTGTTTGTTTTGAGAAACATAAGATAAATCCTCCCATGAATAGTATATTCGATACAAGCCACTACGTTTATCAAAGTTAGATCGTTTTCTTTATCAATTCCTGAAGACCTGGTAAGATATATCTTATTTATGTACTTTTCACGTTTTGATACTACAACGATTGCCTATCAAATTTTACCCTTATCAAATTGGCTGCTTGCTTTTTGTATTTAAAACTACTTTTTTAAGCATGCACAGAATTTAATCAGCTGCTGACANGGTTTCATAATGCTACAGGTACAGGTTATATATATATATATATATATATATATATATATATATATATATATATATATATATATATATGGGGGGTGTTGGTGGGTGTGTGGGTGTCCCCGTGTTTGTTTTGAGAAACATAAGATAAATCATCCCATGAATAGTATGTTCGATACAAGCCACTACGTTTATCAAAGTTAGATCGTTTTCTTTATCAATTCCTGAAGACCTGGTGAGATATATCTTATTTATGTACTTTTCACGTTTTGATACTACAACGATTGCCTATCACATTTTACCCTTATCAAATTGGCTGCTTGCTTTTTGTATTTAAAACTACTTTTTTAAGCATGCACCGAATTTAATCAGCTGCTGACAGTCGTTAATTTTGTAGTCAAGGTGAGGGTTATCTTGTTTCACTAAGCAGGTAACCATATGACCCCACCCTGTACTATCAAAAATAAAAATATGAACGTTGTTACCAAATAGATTTTACCTTCCTAAACAAAAGAAAAATCTGAGAACAAGCTGTTTATTTTTGGAAAACACTGTCATCTTCAAAACAACTTGACTTATCTTTCATCGTTATCAATTGTAATTCCACAATATTTATTAAGATAATTTTTATAGAAAAGTTACTTGGGTTAATTCCATTTTATTAATTTCTTTTAAGGTTTCCTTCAAACTAAGTGAGTAATTTCTTTCTCTTTTTACTTTTAATTTGTATTGACTGTCGTTTTAAAATTTTAATGATTCTTGGTTCAGTCTTATTGGATTTTAAGCAAAGAAATTTCACTAGATTGCCAAACCCCCTGCTATAACAAAACCAATATTTATGATAAAATATCTACATTCTAGATTTTCTCCTCATTCAGAGTGACCTAAAGCTAAAAAATAATTCTAAATAAATTCAAGGAAAGGTCAAATGAAAATCCTAATTTTGTTCCACGCTGTGTCATGGCTCCAGTTAAAGACTTCCAACTGACAGAGGGCGTAAACGTATTTCTCTCTTTCTCTCTTTTGCTTCTTGTTTACTGTCTTCAGTGTCCATACATAACAGTTTTAACGAAATAAAATCATTTTTACTTACATCCACACAATGATTGATCAAATATTTACCTTTGAATTGTCATGAATCAGACAAACTTTTAATTTGGTAAGCATCGATCAAGTAAATTTCACCTTGAAAATCTTTACCTTCAGGGCTCACAGGGAGAAATGTCAAGATTTTGTAATCGATCTAATATGACGCAACTTTTTGAGTAATTATTGAATTGAAAATGCTATTGCTTTTGTTACCCACGCAACAATATCAGAGAAATAGAATCAGCACAGAGGTTTTTTTTAAATTATTAATTTATTTTTTTTTTACTTTCTTGGTCAGTGAAATTAGATTTTAGAAAAATGAATTTCAATGTTGGCAAACTTCAGTCTTGTTGACTATGGTAAAGCGCCTGGATAATATTATTTGGAACATCGTCTTAAGTGGCTGAATAAGCCGATCCTGGATAGGCATGTAGGGGTTGTCTCCCTTAGACTTTCCTCGATTCGGGAGGCACTTACAAGGCAATAAGGACAAGCTGTGGCCGCCAAAGTACTTGGAAAGAAATCACCAACAAGAAATACCGGAGACGTGCTGCGCTGTTCCAGCAGTTTCAAAGCTTTTAGTATGCCCCACTGGTTTTACTCACCAGCACTCTAGCACCTGGTAGAAATTCCTACTTAGAATGGCCACAGCCAAGGCACAGGTAGGCGCCGTTTGCCAAGCCGTATTCGTGAGCATATCGCCAACGCCTGTCGCCAAATTTCAAACAATGAAAGAAAATTAAATTTCAAACAATAATAGAAAAATTAAATTTCAAACAATAATAGAAAAATTAAATTTCAAACAATAATAATAGGAAAATTAAATTTCAAACTATAATAGAAAGATTAAATTTCAAACAATAATAGAAAAATTAAGTTTCAAACTATAATAGAAAAATTAAATTTCAAACAATAATAGAAAGATTAAATTTCAAACAATAATAGAGAAATTAAGTTTCAAACAATAATAGAAAAATTAAATTTCAAACAATAATAATAGGAAAATTAAATTTCAAACAATAATAGAAAGATTAAATTTCAAACAATAATAGAAAAATTAAGTTTCAAACTATAATAGAAAAATTAAATTTCAAAC
>RDPX01000115.1:776474-794015 GCA_003991215.1 Morbakka virulenta | reverse complement strand
TTACTCCAAATTTTAGTACCATGTAATTTTATATTTAAGCTAAGGTATAAAAAGATATAATAACTCATCATTTGGAGCTTTATACTATTTTGAACACTCAGTTTCGAGGGGTTTTCTACCTCCCCGAAAATGGGAAGCTGGGCACTATCGAGCACAAAATTATTCTCGAGTTAACCAGGAAGCTCTAATCACCAAGTTTATTGGCATACACATATTGTAGTAGACTTTACCATTTGCAGAAACCACATATTCGCTGACAGTTTTTTCATATCTTCAAAGCTTATTGAGGATCTAACTGCCAAAAATGTTGCATTCACAGGCATGATCCGTGCCAATCGCATCCATCAGGCCCCTCTTTGCTGACCGGAAGAAATCAAGAAGCTCGATCGAAGCTCCATGACACATGCTTGGGAGAAGAACAGTGGAATTGTTCTAGTACGCTGGAACGATAACAGTGTCGTGACAGTTGGTTCAAGTACTTGTGCAGTGGAACCAAGATGCGAAACATCACGATGGTCGAGTCGTCAGTCTGTCCGTGTCAAAGTTCCTCAGCCTCAAATGATCCAGCAATATAATCGATTCATGGGAGGAGTTGATCAAATAGATCACAATATCAGTGACTATCAGATCACCATTTCGCATAAGAAGTGGTGGTAGAACGTATTTATCTTCTTGCTGGACGTGGCCGTTCATAATGCCTAACGCCTCTACACACAATCTGCAGCCATGCGACACAAGAGACTGGACCACTCAACCTTCCGACGCGTGACAGCACAAGTGTAGTTTGTAAAACATACCACAAGAAGTCAACAGATCCAAATGCTATCTTCGCACCGCCACGTTGGTTACACAGCGTTGTTCCAGGTGATGTGTGTTTTGATGGTGAACACTATTATGCTGCATCAAGAGGAACGCAGCGCCACTGCCGGGTTTGTAGAAAAATCACTGTACGCTACTGCATTAGTGCAGCAGTTTCGGACAGATTATTCTCTTCATAACAGAAAAGACTGTTTTCGAATATTTCACTCAAAGTAACCATGATGCTCTTGTGACATTTTCATATAATTTATACGACTTTCTGTATTTCCAAAGAAAACGTATAGTTAGATGATTTTTCCAGTATAGCTGATATTCTGTTAGTTTACTTTAGTTGTCATATTTGAGTCATTTTATTATCACAAAGAAAAATGCTTATTTACATAATACACCTAAACGAATAGGATCTTCTGTTGTTTGAAAGTGACGTGTTGGTTGTTTGAGTTCTCTCTGTTCAATCATCTTGCACACGTGGTCTTTGAGACGCAAAGTAAATAGTCATTGCATAATAAATTTTCACTGTGAATGGCAATGACTTTGGCACTGATTTCAGAAAATGAAAACACATAATATGATTTACAAATGCTCAACCTTGTACTGTTTACAATGTATTATAAAAACTCTTCAAAACCAGAATGTGATGATAAATCAACCACACAACTGCATTGAATATCTTTACACACAAAACGTAAAATAATGGGATTTTTGTACTTCATTGTGCCTAGCTCCCTGTTTTTGTGGAGCTTAGCATTTTTGCTATTTTGCAAAAAAAAAGATAAATTTTTTTGCTTGGTTACAGAAGCTACAACTTGAAAACATTTTGCTCTCTCTTGCCACCTTGGGCGCAGGTAGGTTTATGTTGTCAGTGTCCAGTACCCCCAGATATTTTCATTCGTCCTCAGTGTTAATCTCGTTTAAAGCCTCGCCCAAAGGAATTTCTATGCCTTTGCTCTTAAACAGTTTCCTTAATTTAATCAATAGTTCACCACATGAACTAATGCCAAATTCCATGAAGATATCATTGCCAAACACACGAATTGTATTAACTAGCAGGTACAACTGTTTTTCATTTGTTCCAAAAAGTTTTAAACCATCCATGAGAAGCAAAAGATTTATAATGTATCACCCTTGTCCAGATCATAGCCAGGTTTTACTTTATGTCAAACTAAAGTCACTGGGATCAATCTAATTATAAATAAGAGCAGTGATAATCTATCTCCACTTTATTTTTACTCCCAATAGTGACTCTCCATCGGATATCAATTCAGTCCTTTAGTTCTTCATGCTAACGTTTAAGCCAAGTTTTAATGTTCTCAGCCACTTCACAGATCTCAAGACACTTCAATCTGTACGAGTGGGCCACCATATGAGTGGCCTATTTATCGTTGATCCACCCCATCTTCAGTCCAGTATGTTTTTGCTTTCAGTCCTATTTTTCATCTTAACTCTCAGTTATTATTCCTTAGTTAAACGATCTATCTTGCAACATTTTTTGTCAGGAAACTGGTTAGTTAACTCGAGATGATTATAAATCTCTTTAGATAAAGTACCAGTGAATGGCTTCCACAAGGATGAAAGGGAGCTGAAGGGTTTAGAACTAGTTACGTCATTTTCCTTGTTTTACCCTTAATTTTTAGGGCTCTTGTTCTCTTAGTTAATCACTCTGGTACATAACCTAGTGTCAATCAAGCATCAAACTTAACTGTAAGGAAAGGGTGAAGAGCTGTTAAGTTTTTAATCAAAGATCCTAAGACACTATCTGGACCTGGTGACTCCCAATTTGACAGTTTATTGCCCTCCTTTCTGAAAGTTTCAGTTGATATATTCATATCAGCTTGCTGTAGTGTATATTCATGAAGTTCATTCTCAATCAACTCAGACCACTCTCCCTATTTATTATGCACAATCTCTTTTATCCAAATCATTTCCCAGAAAGTTTTAGCTTCATCAGCTTCAGGTAGGTTATCAATCCTTTTCTTTTTCCCTTCTAATCTCTCAAAAAGTCATGTTCAGCTCATTACTGAGCATTCGGTTTTGTTGATATTAATTGATTCTCGCTTCACATCTCTTGATGTGGACACCTTTAGCTGCAACTCGATGTTTTGACTCTTCTATTACTACCTCAATACTCTTCTCGTTGTTCTTTTATTGATTTATAAGTCTTTCTCTAGTACTTTAAATACTCAGACAATTACTTTGTAAACTTCAAGTTTACCAATATCTTTCCTTATTGTTCTAATTTGAGAACTCAGACGTCATTTCCACCATAGTTCGGTTTTTTCTCTGAGTTCTTCCTGTTTCTTAATACCAAGCATTGTCTTATGACATTAGTTGGTGCTTTAAGGATGTTATTACAATGCCTTAAATTTTCTTTCTCTAAGTAGGGGATGATTTTATTAATCTCAGATGTAACTTCTTTGAGCTTTTCCCTGTCTACAAACTTAAAACTCATAGGCCTCTCATTATTTTCTTCAATCCCACTCAACACGATTTCAAACACTCTGATATCCTCGATATCCTCATCAGCATTCCAGTTACCACTGTTCCCATTACTGGTGCTGTGAGCCTTCTTCATTGATTTTTCGTTCTTATTATTTCATTTCTCGTTCTCTATGGTGGCCCTCTCGTGTTTAAGATCATCATCTGCATTTTCCTGGCAGCTCTTTTTTGACTCTACTTTTCTATTCATTTTTTCCAACTCAAACTCAGAAAACCATCCATTTGTCTTGATAATGCAGACCTGGCCTACACGTTTTTTCTCACTAAATTAAAATAGACGCAATTAATTTCAGATCTTATGCATTCCTTAACGATAGCTCCGTTTTGGGGGATCACTTTTCAAGTACATGTCATTACTATTTTATTCCGCTCCTTCGTCCAGATAGTTCTACTTCAGTGTTTATTATTCTTTGTTTGCAATTTAGAAATCCCAGTAGCAGATGTGTTGCCTGCAACTTCTACCCATAGGGGCTCTGCCACCGTCATACTTCTCATGGGTATTTCAGGTGCCCATGATCCATTATTGTATTTGTATTTTGATTTATTACAACAAAGGAGTGTTTCAATAAGGTTTTTCTTCCCTGGTATTTTTTTGCTTCCAAATTTCATAATGAAATTGGGAACAATAAAACAAAAGGAAAACACAAGAAAAAAAATTGATTCACTAAACAATCATGGCTAGAACTTCACGAATTTTAAATTTATTTTTAACAACAAANTTCCTGGCAGCTCTTTTTTGACTCTACTTTTCTATTCATTTTTTCCAACTCAAACTCAGAAAACCATCCATTTGTCTTGATAATGCAGACCTGGCCTACACGTTTTTTCTCACTAAATTAAAATAGACGCAATTAATTTCAGATCTTATGCATTCCTTAACGATAGCTCCGTTTTGGGGGATCACTTTTCAAGTACATGTCATTACTATTTTATTCCGCTCCTTCGTCCAGATAGTTCTACTTCAGTGTTTATTATTCTTTGTTTGCAATTTAGAAATCCCAGTAGCAGATGTGTTGCCTGCAACTTCTACCCATAGGGGCTCTGCCACCGTCATACTTCTCATGGGTATTTCAGGTGCCCATGATCCATTATTGTATTTGTATTTTGATTTATTACAACAAAGGAGTGTTTCAATAAGGTTTTTCTTCCCTGGTATTTTTTTGCTTCCAAATTTCATAATGAAATTGGGAACAATAAAACAAAAGGAAAACACAAGAAAAAAAATTGATTCACTAAACAATCATGGCTAGAACTTCACGAATTTTAAATTTATTTTTAACAACACATAGAAAGGAAATGGTTTGATTTCAAACGGTCTGGTTTCGAATGATTTGCTTTACATACTCAATGCTCTTCTTAGTAGATGTGCCGTGCAATTTAAAACTATCTTTTTTATCTCATACAACGAACAGATTCTTGGGATTTTCTCTAACAATTGCTTTGTTTACTTTTCAAAAAGGCCTAATGCATCTATCACAATTGATCTAGTGGTCATTTTTAGATGCCACATTTTCTGGATCTCTATCTCCAGTTCTTTGTATTTGGAGAGTTTCGCAAACACTTTTGCAGATACATATCTCTCTGGCGGCACATTCATGTCAATCAGGGACACCTGTTGTTTTTCTTGTCTTTGATGATAATGTCATGTCGATTTGCCTGAAAAGTGCGGTAAATATGAATTGGGGTATTCGACAAGGTCGTACAATTTTCTCCTTCTGTTACTGGCTCAGTGTGGTGTTCGCAAAGTTAGCAAAGTTTTGGCAGATTTTCGAGTAAAGATAATGACCAGCCTTGTCTTGTCGATTCTTGTACTCTCCCAGTGTTAAGATAGAGCAGCCTGAGACTAGAAGGTCAATCATCTCTTCTTATGATAACAGAATCTGGCAGACTGCAATTGGCAGAAATATTCAGACTTTTCTCAAATTTAGAACCATTTTAGGGAAAAGAATATAGTTTATTCTTTTGCTCGTGTTTGAGTACTAAATTAAACATCTAATCTTTATTGTTTGTAAGATACATGTTGAGACCAATAGTTGATGTTATCAGTGAGATTTAAGTTATAATATACCCCTCTCTTCTTCTTTGCAAGGTAGATACAAACGATCAAAATCTACTTCTGGGTATTGTTTTCTATACACTTTTTAGTTTTAACATCAGCTTCCTTGAGCCAATCAATAATATTAAACATGTATGTAGCTAGTGGTTAGTAAGACCAAGGAATTTATTGCATCTATTCTACTCCTTGCATTAAGTTCACTTTTCAGGATTGCTCTGACCTTTAGCATAGTTTTCATATCTTCTCCCTCATTGCGGATTGATGGATTCCATTACCCTCCAATACTACCAAATATTTTTTACGTTTTCCCTGGATCCAACTCTTTAGTAAGGGTTTTATGATTTCTCCTATGTTAGACATTTTTAAGAATTTACTTTGGATAAATGTAGCTTTTACGCATTTTTCCAAGCCAAATTCCATGCGTTTTTAATCACTAAATCGCCAACAAAATAGAGGGTAGGTCCTCCAATTTTGAATCATTCTTATCAAATAAATTTAAATCTTCCAAGTACAATAAATGGTTGATAGTTTTGTTAAATATCTGGTAACCCCTTTCAGTATTATTCAGTAGCTTGCTAATGGGAAAAAAAGCAGTACAGAATTGAATGGATGGTAAAGAAACAAACTAAAATATGCCACAGTATATGTTTCCCTTGCATTAATGTTATTATTTTTAGCTTTAAGAATCAATGTTGTTTTCCAACTTCTCATGCTGTGTGACAAAAGGTTTCAAATGACAGGTGAGATTATGTAGATTTCGAGGCATTTCTCAATCCCGCTGTGTGGAATACTGTCGAAAGCTAAAGCTATCTTATAGACAACCAAGCAAATGACAAATTTTTATGGCTGTTGTAACAATCCTCCAAGATCATTTTATTAATTAAAATTTGGTCTTTATGTCCTTGTGATCCAATTTTACAAGCATTTTGCTCATCAGGAAAAATACCATTATCAGTGAAAAATGAATAAACGTATTCGGTAAGAATAGATGTGAGGATTCTATACAAAATTTTCAGGCACGTGATGGGTCTGTAGTTTTGGGGATTTTCTGTTTCGTCACATTTTGGCTGCAGATACGTTACTCCATTTACAAGCCAAGATGGGATATGTTGTGAATTAAGAATTACATGGTTAAAGAGAGAAGTTAGAGTATAATAATAAGGAGGAAATTCATGAACCCAGACGTTTGGTATTTTATCCTTCCCAAAAGGCTTCTATTTACTGGACTTGCGCAAGGTGAGTTGTAAGTCATCAAAAGATACGTGATCCCACTGCTGCTTCTATAAATCTTTG
Organism: Morbakka virulenta; assembly: GCA_003991215.1. NCBI lineage: Eukaryota > Metazoa > Cnidaria > Cubozoa > Carybdeida > Carukiidae > Morbakka > Morbakka virulenta. The sequence goes on along the minus strand of RDPX01000115.1, from coordinate 787,351 downwards.
ACACCTTCAGATTCTACTTCTATCAATTGGGAATCGAAGTTATATCTTTTGGAGTGCAAACAGGTATTCTCCTATAATCGTTAAATTACTTGCTTTGTGGAAACCTTAGTAATTGAAATATTTGTTTTGCCTATAGAACGATGGAAGTTTTGCGGATTTTTTAAAAATATCTTAGTGACCTTGTAAAATAGACTCCATTTATCAAAGCTTCTTATTCTAGCTGTTTTTGTATGAATAAATTTTTCTGTCATGCCATGCAGATTATTTACTGCAGTGTCGCTACAGTTAGCTTTTAACTTTCTGATCTTTGAGGTTTATTGATGTCTCATTTGTTTTAGTAGTTTTGACAATTTCAGTGTCCCATCTCAAGATATTAATTTGATTGTTTGTTTTTTCTTGTCAAGCTGTTTTTTTAAGTATATTTTTCTTAATGCTTTCTATCTTTATCCCACACAACTCAGTTCACATACAAGTAGAAGCATATTACAGCTTATTTGAGGATCTAATTCATTTTGGTCAACAATCCCTTTAACAGTCCCATCTGTTTCTGTAATAACATTCTACTTTCGTATCTTTTGTAATAAGTCTCTTTCGATCATAGGGATAACTTTAAGCCACTCATATAGCAATAAATTTTTCAAGGTGGCTGAGTTTCTTTTACATCTACTTTCTCTGTCTGAGTTAGTTGTTTCAGGAAATGGAATAATTTTAATCTCATAATCACCCTCACGTTCTTGAGATTCAATGAACATTTTTTAGGGTTTATTGGCCCAGAATCTGCAATGCTACTTTGGGAATAATTTTTATGTATTCTGGTTTCAATTTAGTATAACTAAATGTTTGCGGAATACTTAGTAAAAATGTTTCATTGTATACTAGCTAACTTGTTGCTATGAATGTTTAAGAGTACTCTTGGGTTCTTCAGCCTCCTTATTTCACTTGAATGTTCAGTATTGGAAGAGTCTGATGGAAACAGTACTGGAGAATGATAAATCTCGATTATTTCTAATTTATCTTTCCTTGATCATGTTTGTCGAATTGAATTTTTCTTAATGCATGATGGGGGGATCTATAGTAGGGGAACTATTTGATACTACCTGATTGTGGGGGCTTCCAAAAGTTAAAAGAGGATAGTGGAGATTTTTAATAAATAAGCAAAGAATGACGATGATGATGATTAAAAGAGCATTTAAAGGAATAAAGATCAAATTCAGTGGGAAAGAAAAAGAAAAGAAAAAAAATTCCAAAGTTTTCCTCTACATAGAAAGAAGTTAGTCGGATAACAATATCTTTTGCAAACTGGTCCAAAGACTTTAGAGTATTTAAATACAAATTTGTAGCAAGACGTGTAAATTGCTCTCAATTTTCTCTAGAGAGGAATAGGAAAAAGTGGCTGGTTAGAATAATTCCGACAAAGAAAATAAAATTAGAAGCAATTAGATATAGGAAGAAAACAATTATCACAACGATGAACAAGGAAATGAAGCTGATTTCCCAGTGTAAGTCCAGTGATGTTTTGAATACAAGGTTGAATACCTCCCATGTTTATATTCTGTTGCTTTCACAATTTCTCAATAAGCTTTCCTCCAACTTACAATCCTTTAAAAATTCGTTCTACTGATTGATATATGCTGTAAAATAATATTCGAATTGTGCCTATTTATTTTTATTTTCTCGTTACATATAGTCTTATTAAAGAAAAAATTGAGTAAAATGTTTGTATGATTCCTATAAAATACTTCTTTTCTTCCTTTGTTCTAGTATAAATTAATATTTACTCACTATTGGGGTCCATTGTTGATAAACGTATTAAATTGTCAATAAAAATATTCACAATAATTAGTTCCTATGCTTCGTATGTCGAGTTTTTAATAAAAACCAGCGAAAAAAAAGAAGATATAATCTTTTTTGTTAATTCTTATTGTTACAATCTTTTATTCTTATTCTAACTGTTTTTCTTAAAAAAATTTGTGTGCAAACAATTTTTTTTGTCACTCTATGCTATACTTTATATTTTAAATATATTCCTTTACATGATAGATAAGTAACATATTACCACCAAGATGTTAAAAAGAGATGGAATATTTTATTTTGTATAAATAGTCATAAAAAATAAATATAAAAATAAACACGTGGAGATTGAGTTCCTTAATATAATAGCAATAAAGATTTGATTTATATGACAAAAATCTGGTGTCTAAGATATATTTTAAGTTTTACATTTTTATCCATTTAACACCATTTGGTTAGCCATCGCTATGAAATTTAATCATAGGTTCACATCTGTTGGCTATCTGATAACGTGGTTTACTTAATTGTACTAGTCTGACCCCCATCTGCTAGCCAGTGAAAATATATTGATCTTACAAAAAATGCTTTAAGTTATTTATCTATTTCTAATGTTTAAAATTGGTGCATCTTTTCAGTATTTACAAAATCTCCTGTCAATATGAGACCTATTATGTATACAAGAAGAAAAAAGATAATAAAAGTTAAAATTGGTGAATAGAAAAAGTGTATTAAAACTGTACACCCCATCTCTTTAACCAGAAGGTAGAAAAGAAAATGAAACCAAACAAATTTCTTGGTATGCTGTAACCACAAGAAAAGCAATTAAAAAAACATTTTTAATTGCTTTATTTTTTTTTTCTCTTCAAGTTTTTAATTACTAACCTCTATGGCGGACGTTGGTATCTGAAGTACACACCTCAGGAGGTCAAAAACTGTAAAAGTATTTTTTACAGATATATGTATCTACTTTGAATTTTATCTACACTACAAGGGTCTACATTTATTTATTCATTACTTTATATACACTCTTTTATCTATAGTAGTTTATGTAGTTATAGTTGTATCTTTGTAACCATTAATCAATTTTTCCATCGGTATAAGCTCATCTATATTCCATACTAAAAGTTTCTTTCTCTATTTATCTGTTTGTTGCTGTACTTGAAGACAATCTCATTGATATAAAAAGGTAATCCAAAATTTCCATTGTCATTTTCCTTTTTTCTTTCTTCGAGTTGTTTGCTTTAAAGGCTGTTGCTCGCTTTTTCTATATTTTTCTTCCAATTCTGTGTTAACTTCACCAACCGCTTGCTTTTCAGCCCACACTGACATTTGAGACCCTTGGATATAACAAAGCAAAGATATTAGTTATCAAAAAAGAGTTTGGGGGAAATCCTAATTCTTAGTTGTTGATATAGCAACTTCTCATTAGATAATATATATTAACAAGCCATAATTTTAACAAGATTCACGTTATTAGTCTGACGACATTAATGAATGCAATCACCATAAAAATATCTGGCTTGCTTAAACAAAGTTATTCAGGATCTCTTCCTTTATACTTAAATTTGACTCACAATATTTAAGAAATACTTTAGATGACCATTAGAAATGACTGATGTAGCAACCAAGAGAAGGATTTTATTAATGCTAACTCTAATGACCAAGTCAGCAAAGGAAATTAATACATAGGACAATTGTTGTGTTTTATATTATTGATCGTGGAAATTTGAATTAGAGATAAAAACATAAATAGGATTTTTTCAGGTATAAAAGGCTCTTAAAGAAAACATGGATGGAACACTCTCCCTCAACAATACAATATATATATATATATATATATATATATATATATCTCCAATCAACAGATGAACAAATATAATTGCAGAGTCCTCAATATTTACTAAAATAGAGCCAATCTAAGTTAAAATTATATTTCGATATTTCTGATAAAAGTACATAGTTTCTTGCTTACGCATTCATCAAATGTTCACATCTGATGAATGTGTACATCTACATGTGTACATGTGTACGTGAAATATAATTTTGACTTATATGTATATATATACATATATATACATATATATATATATACAAATATATATATATGTGTGTGTGTGTGTTAATCTGTAATATCGAATAAGTGAATATTTTTTTCGACCATAAAGATATTTTATCGTGTACACTACAGATCTTAATTTATTCTATTTAATGGGACTAGGTTGTAAATATCAACGTGTGTAGTTTTACATTTTTAATTTTCTGCTGAATAAAATAGCAAAATAAATCTATAATGTGGCCTTTAATAATTTATTGTGCTTTCTTGACTTGAATATTGAGTCTATAAACATGCTTGTTTTCCGATTAACGTCAATATTATTAATTTTGANATATATATACATATATATACATATATATATATATATATATATATATATATATATATATATATATATATATATGTGTGTGTGTGTGTTAATCTGTAATATCGAATAAGTGAATATTTTTTTCGACCATAAAGATATTTTATCGTGTACACTACAGATCTTAATTTATTCTATTTAATGGGACTAGGTTGTAAATATCAACGTGTGTAGTTTTACATTTTTAATTTTCTGCTGAATAAAATAGCAAAATAAATCTATAATGTGGCCTTTAATAATTTATTGTGCTTTCTTGACTTGAATATTGAGTCTATAAACATGCTTGTTTTCCGATTAACGTCAATATTATTAATTTTGAAAATATCGGATGAAAAGAAGTTTATATTACAACCAACCAAGTAAATTTCTTTCTTTTCAAAATATAAGAGTTCTGTTGTAATGTCTTATTCATGAGACAATGGAAAGATGTTATTAAAATACTGTTGTCAATACATACTTACTTCAGCCCATCTCTGCTCTTGGAGCAGATGCCGTCATCAAACAGTCCGCTAGTGTTCTCAGACCTGGTCTGCTCTCTCCAGCTGCTTCTAGGTTTCTTTAATCATTTTGGTACCAGTCTCTACTTTACATCACCAGGTGCTTTTTTGTCGTTCTCTTTTCCTCTAAGGGTTCTTTTTCACTGCCTAACAGATAATGTTACTGACTGGCTTCCTCATGATGTTGCCGATTTATTCCAACCTTTGGCCACAGGTCTCTTTTTTTGAGGCTAAAGGAAAGAAATACTGGTTGCAATTATTTTAAATTTAACTATCAGCAAGGGTATTTTAAAGCAAAAGTTACATATTTTTGCTCTTGTAACATATTTCGTTGTTGTGCTGGAAGCACAGCCACCCTTAATCAGCTTAAAGATCTACTTAATTAAATCTGTTTTACCCTACTGAGTTGCTTGGTATTAATTTAAGTCTTTTTCTTAACTTCATGTGCATTCTGGCATATCAAAGTAAAGCCACTACATAACGCTTTGCTCATTTGAGTTACCACTGGGGCGAAAGTGCTTTAATGACATACCTTGTTTGGGTTTATTTTCTAAAAGGAAAGTTATGGTATCCTAATAAACAGGATTAGACTTCTTAAGTAGAGGAAAATTCTTTAAATACCAGAGTTAGACAGTGTATCAAATAAACAGATTTTTGGAACAACAACAAAACTCAGTCTAATGTAAAGTATCAGAGAACCATCCAAGATTAAAATCATGTAAGGAAAAATGAAAAGGTCTTGATAATAGAAGTAAGAGTTTTACCATGTCATGAGTCATAAGCTTTTTCTGAGCTACATTTCGAAGGATACTTCTCCCATTATCAGGCTACGTTGCTGACTAGGTAGGGCTGTTTTATAAGTTGGCAGTGCTCACCTACGTGTAGACTTAAATCGAGTTGTTTTGGGGAATATCGCCATACCTATGTTGTGTTTGTTGTGTTTGTTGTATTTCTTTCTTTAGTGCTGGAAGCCGTAGAGTGTAGGATATGCTGTTAATATGATTGTTGTTGTGTTGATTTCGTTGTTTATAATATTTAATTTTCCCAGGCAAAAGTATGATCTTGTGTCCACCAGTGTTCAGCTATTTCATGATTCTTGATGTCACCTTTTTAAACAGCTCTCTTGTGTTCTTTACCCCTTTGACCCAAGGAACGCTTTGATTCACCAATGTAAGAGGCAGGACAGTACTTACATTGTAGTCTGTAAATTACATTGTTCCTCTCTTTAAGTGTTACTAGGTTCTTTGGTTTTGATAGAATCTTCCTTAAGGTGGATGTAGTGAAAAAAGAACATTGAATTTTGTGTTGTTGGAGAGTTCGTCTTCGGTTTGTTTCGGAGGTTCCTTATCCTCAGGATTAGGTCCAATGGTTCTGTGTAAGGCTCTCTGGAGCTCCTTGGCATGGAATCCATTGGATAGAAGAACCTTCTGAAAGTGTCTTTCTTCTTTTCTAAGGTCATATGGGTTGTAAATAATGCTTCTTGCTCTTCCAAACAGAGTGGTGCTGGGACTATTTTGAGCTGAGACTGGATGGCGTGATGCATTATTGAGGTACTGGTTACTTATTGAGGAATCTAGCCGATGCACTCAATCCACTTTTTCTTAATCGTGGATGCTTTTAATCACGTTTTGATTTTTTGTCAAGTTGGTGAATAAATTTTACAGAAACTTCAATATTATGAATATATTTCTATCATATTTTTCAAATGTATCTCATAACGTCTTTGAAAGAACTTACTCAGACTTAAACGTAGAAGGTATATGATATAATGACGCATGAAAAATTTAAAATAAACCACTTCCTTGCCGTTATGCCAAGTTTGGGAACATCGCTTTTCTACCCTTTGATCATGCGTTATATTATTCTTCCATGAGGTCATTTAAAGCCACCTATGTAAGCTCCCCTCCTGCATTAGATCAGCCAATGAACAGGGCTACCCCCCATACCTGTTAATAATGTATTACACTGACAGATCTTCATGCTATACAGTCATAAACAAAATTTTAAGACCAATCACTGCAAATAGCGGCAATTTGGGTAGTGCATCAGACTCCATCAGCCAGTTTTCCTGATTGCATCATATCAACTGTTTTAATTTTAGTTGTTCCCTTGAATGGTTTCTTCAAATTGTTTAAGGCTGTTAAACTCAGTCACGAATTTTAGCCTGAAAATATTTGAAGGTCATTTTTAATATATACCAATGACAGCGAATCCCTGATTTCAAAGTTGCAAATTTTACATTAAATCTGTTAATTCTTAAATATTTTTAAATGGAGTTCAAATCAAAAACGTCAAATAAAAATTAGAAATTTTCATACTCCATGATTGTTGACTATCTAGCACGACAAAATTTTCCAAGTTTCTCAACAAGGACTTTCTTTAAACATAATATTTTAACTTCGGAACACAGGAAAGAAATCCATCTTTCATTTTAAATAATGTGTTGCATGTCGATACTGAGTTGGTTGAAATACCTACTCTTGAATTTTTCTTTCTTGTATTGCTTTTGAGGTTATCCTGGGGAGAAAATTCATCACTGTAAGCGGGTTGGCTCTGTAGGTGAGAGAAAATAACATAGTTAATAATGCAGAATTTACCTTTACCAGTGGGCTAGATCAAAAAAATATCATAAGATGGTGTGGACAAAGCCAATATCAACAGTAAGCAAATATGAAATCTTAAAGCAAGCAAGCACTGATAGTGAGTCAGATTTCTGTCCTTTATCCCAAAATGTGTTTGGCAACACCTTGTCTAGACATATTATTCTAGAAATTTATTTCTTACTCAATTCATACCCTGAAATATCCCTTCTTCTACCACTAAGTACAAGCGACTTGTTTAAATTAAATTATTTCTATCCAGTGAAGAGAAATTATGCCGTAACAACTTAAGATCCAAACAAAAAAGTAAGAGTATAATCAACAGGTTTCAAGCTATACAATATGGCCGCCAAAGGAAAAACCTGCATTCATAGAAAGATTTATTTCAACAAGGGACAACAATTGTGAATATTAATGAAGAAGTTGAGTAAAACAAATCAGACGAGATGCAACAAACTGGGCTGGCACCAGCGAGTAAAGGTTGAGTGAAATGAATTTCGAATTATTATTTTTCTCAAAAACAAGAAATGGGAGATGAGATAGAACTTAGTACAGTTATTAAAAGAGTGTAAGTGACGTGATAAATCTCTCCCTCCCTCCCTCTCTCTCTCTATATATATAATCATATATATATATAATCATATATATTATATATATATATATATATATATATATATATAATCAGATGTACGAGTAAGAAAAACTCTATCTTTACAGTACTCAGAGTTTTTCTTACTCATACATCTGATTATAAGATAGCTCCTACGTTTTAATGTGGTAGAGCACTGTTGTTGATGACATTTCATATTCATTTGTTAATATATATTGGGAGAAATTGTTAAAAGATTGGACTAGAGGTAGAAGAAAAGAAAAAAGGAGGAATCATAAAAGAGAAAGATATTATTGGTATACTATATCCTATGATAGAAGGAAGAAGAGAAAATGAGAAAATGTTTGATGAGAAAAAAAGCCAGACCAGACAGTAACGGACTCAGTAAGACAAGAACTTCCCATCAGGCAGAGAAGAAGAGTGAAGAAATACAGAAGAAGGCTGTAAAAATTAAATCAGGGCATAAACAGAGCTTATAATTGGTTTTGTTGTGAAATTCAGTGTATATATAATATAAATATATGTATATATAAATAAGCTTCAATTCAGTTCTACGTATTCCAATTTGAAATAAACGGAAACACCAAAAAATTTAAATAAAAATATCCTCTGTTATGGTAACTTTTGAAAATATTTCTGGCCAAAATTTATTTGGTTTCACATATTTTAGTGATTTTTGAGTAGTTTACACTCAACAATATGTGATGGTCTAAACTGCGCTGGGGCATATTTAATGTAATGGTTGAAATAGTTGTTATATTTCTTATAATATTATAATATATAATAATATATATTAATAATAATAATTATATATATTAGAATATATGGTTTACTTTATATTTCTTTTTTTTTAATTTGTCTGTTGAAACATATGTTAACTCAATTTTCTGTTAATGTTAAGCTAGAAGCAAATCAGGTAAACAGCCCTATTGAATGCCAGCTAGGAATGGACCAAGGTATTATCAAAATAGGCTGCTAAGTGACTAATTTGTCAATACTGCTATATTCTTTGATTTTCTTCTTTTCAGCAACTTCTCTGCTTTTATGTTTAGTGATTAAGCCAGTTGCTGTCTCAGACGTATTAAAAGAATTTCTGATGTATTTTATCCATTACTGAAACAGTACTTTCTGAAACCCATATGTATATAATGCTTGGCTGACAGAATTATCTTTCTGAAAGATACAAAATACGTCTCAGTAGAAATTTCGTACAATGTCACTACCTAAAATATATTTCCCACATTAATATTTACAATTCAAATTCACAAGTATTTAATTAATTATTTACATGTTGGTTCTGTTTACTGTATCTGGAGGAGAACTGAGGTATAGAATATGAAGAAAACAAAATAGTGAATGANCATATGTTAACTCAATTTTCTGTTAATGTTAAGCTAGAAGCAAATCAGGTAAACAGCCCTATTGAATGCCAGCTAGGAATGGACCAAGGTATTATCAAAATAGGCTGCTAAGTGACTAATTTGTCAATACTGCTATATTCTTTGATTTTCTTCTTTTCAGCAACTTCTCTGCTTTTATGTTTAGTGATTAAGCCAGTTGCTGTCTCAGACGTATTAAAATAATTTCTGATGTATTTTATCCATTACTGAAACAGTACTTTCTGAAACCCATTAAGCCAGTTACTGCCTCAGACGTATTAAAAGAATTTCTGATGTATTTTATCCATTACTGAAACAGTACTTTCTGAAACCCATATGTATATAATGCTTGGCTGACAGAATTATCTTTCTGAAAGATACAAAATACGTCTCAGTAGAAATTTCGTACAATGTCACTACCTAAAATATATTTCCCACATTAATATTTACAATTCAAATTCACAAGTATTTAATTAATTATTTACATGTTGGTTCTGTTTACTGTATCTGGAGGAGAACTGAGGTATAGAATATGAAGAAAACAAAATAGTGAATGATGTATCTAACAACAGTCAGGCACTATAGTCTTATCTTTGCTGATAGAAATCCTATCGCTAAACGGTGTAGCTATTCAAAGTCTATCAAACTGTGCCTTAAAAGAAAATTTAGGGACCAATCAAGATTCAACGAGCTGAATGTCAACATTTGATCCATAGAGACCACACTAACAATGTGTTTGAGATGGATGGATCATTCTATAGATTTCTTTGATACACTTCTGATGTTCTCCTTATCAGATTGATGATTTATCATATCAAATTAAAGTAGAAAGCTATTTCTTTAAAAGACTCTTTTTCTGAATTCCACTTTTACTGTAGTAAACATATGCAATCGCTTGCTATGTATTTTCATTGAAACTGTTATTCTATCATAGAGTATTTTGTCACGTTTTCAAATAGATTCATTTACCACATCGCCTTTCTCATTTCACCGTAAACCTTAAATTAGACAAATACATGCGCTTAGAAACAAAGAGAAATTGAAAACGTAAGCAAAGGTGTACCACAGGCGTTTTCTTTATTCAAAACATCAATATGTTTTGGTACTAAGAAAGAATGACTGAAATTGAAATATTTTGTAATAAAAAACGTATGTTTTTATTACCACAATCTATGTCTTATGATAAATTATTTCTGAAAATGTAATTTCTTAAGTCTGATGATACCAATTAAATACTGCAAGAGAAAGGAGAGGAAGGAGAGAAAGAGAGAGAGAGAGAGAGAGAGAGAGAGAGAGAGAGAGAGAGAGAGAGAGAGAGAGAGAGAGAGAGAGAGAGAGAAATAGATGGATCATGGATGGATAGATAGAGAGATAGATAGAGAGAGAGATAGAGAGAGAGATAGATAGATAGATAGATAGAGAGATAGACAGATAGAGAGATGGATGGATAAATAGAGAGATAGATAGATATATAATAGATAGATAGAAAGAGGGATAGATAAATAGATAGATAGATAGATAGAGAGATAGATAGATAGATAGAGAGAGAGAGAGATAGATGGAGAGCAAGATAGAGAGAT
>RDPX01000115.1:755816-775841 GCA_003991215.1 Morbakka virulenta | reverse complement strand
AAAGAGATAGAAAGATAGATAGAGAGATAGATAGATAGATAGATGGATAGATAAATAGATAGATAGATAGATAGATAGATAGATGGATAGATAGATAGATAGATAGATGGATAGATAGATAGATAGATAGATAGATAAATAGATAAATAGATAGATAGATAGATAGATAGATAGATGGATAAATAGATAGATAGATAGATAGATAGATAGATAGATAGATAGATAGATGGATAGATGGATAAGTTGATGAAAGGTTACAAGCCTGTTTAAACTGATAGATGTTTGTTTTCTGTTTGTTTGTTCTCCAAGCAAGATAAGAAGCTACTTTTCTATTATTATTGTAGTAGTAAACAACTTTCTCACAGTTCTAGAGGTTTGACCACAAGGGCAATCCTACCAAGATCTTAATGTTATTCACCTGGTTAATTGTTTGTGTAGTCTCGTCAGCAAAAATATTTACACAGTAGACTTTATCAAAACTTTATATTATAGGAGAGCGTAAGTAGGAACGGATGGGTGTGGTGGAGTTTACAAATTAACTATGTTTATAAAAAGTTTAGATATTTTCATTCTAAATTGTTTAGCTGAGAAAGAGGGACACAGCTGTAGGATGTATATTTGAGAAAGCCAGGCTAAAAGTTTGAAGTCACAAACAAGTAATAGACATTTCAACGAAATCTACGAGGGATAATTGCTTCGATATTGACAAGAGATTAGATAGAATCTAAAATTAAGGAAGACTCTGTAAAAGATACCACTCAAGAAAAGATGCAGAAGAGATGTCATGAGAATCTTATTTTCCAAAGAGTGTATTAAATCATAGTATGGTCATATTGTCAAAAAGGCTGTAAATGGACAAGTACTTTCTACTAGAGCAAACAGAGTCAAGTTCCAAAATACAAAAAAGTGTCGCATTTGCTATGAGGTGTTTTAAGGTTTATCCACTGGAGATGTATTTTCCCAATAAATGTGAACCATAACATTGTGACATGATAGCTGTAAGCAAGATCCAATTAAAATATATTATTTATGATAGGTGAACACTTTTACATGTGTAAAATTTATGGTAACATGAATAAAAAAGTAAATGAAAGGTTAGAAAAATAAAAAAGAAAGACGTTATCCTCAATCACTGCAGAAATTCAAAAAATAAGTAAGAAGATTCCACAGAAGCTAAAATGACCTAATCATAGCATGCATCTAAAAGGTTTCAGTTTTTATGAAGAAATTTCACAAAAGTTAGTGTACTAACATGTATTTTACCTCTTTTCCATCTGCATTGCTTTTATTCATAATTTGGTATTTTTCAATTCAATAAGTACGTTACATTGCAATTTTGTGTAATTGAGCTTAGACCAAATTATTACATTTGAAAAAAATATTAATTTTATATTCAATTTTTTTTCTTTAGAATCAGAATATAAGGTACAATACCTCACATTCTGATTTTTTCTCTAATTCACACCTTATGTTGTTCTCTGTAATAACTTTTTATTTTAAAAGAATTCAAAATATATATTATAAAGGAAGGATTTTTAAAATTAAACCCGGAACAAAGTAATATCTTCTGAAAACAGTTTTTGGAAGAAATTTCATGAAAAATTATTGTAGTCGGATTTTTTTACAGCGTTAGGATGTTTAAAATTTATCTTTTTTCCATCTTCATTGCTTTTATTCATAATTTTGTAGTTATATAGAATTCAACAAGGACGTTGCATTGGAATTTTTCTTTAAGTGAGCTTGGAGCAAATTATTATGTTCTGAAAAAACTTAATTTTGTACACAATTTTGCCTCTTTGTTATAAAATTCTTTGAAAGAAAAATAAACTTATTTGTAGAAAGATATCTTTTTCTCGTTACAAAAAAATATTAAAGTGTCGATTCATTTTGATATTAGTACAAGCTATAGCAAATATGATTAGTCATCTTTTCTCTGATTTCTGGGTATTGCAAAGTTTGTTTTGTAATATGCGGTTGCTTTGTTAAATGTATGTGATCTTGCACTGTCCAGCTTCACGTTTTAGAATAGACAATGTGACTGAAACAAAAATGATAGATTTTAGAACGGAAAATATCGAAAAAATAAAATTAGTTTTTTTTTCAAATATTGAAATGGTTTATGGTTAACAGAATACTGGGATGCAAGCAGAAAGCCTCCTCGTGGCGCATCTCGGGAAACCCTGAGAATCCAACCCTCAGTCTCCCAATTTCTGTCAGACTCGCAACAATCGATAATCAACGCTACCCGCGACATACGATCAACATGCCTTCACACCAGAGTCAAAAACACGGATTCTTTTCATAACCGGCACTGGCTGTCGTCTCCTTTAATATTGAAGGATATTCGGACGTGAAGGCAGACCTGCTTGGACAATCTATCAAAGACTATGACATTGTGTGCCTCCAGGAGACACACCTGAAGAACACAAGCCGACGACCGGCCTTGCATGGAATGAAACTGATTGCTGAGATACGACACGAGAACAGAGTACTGTCTTCGAAAAGAAAATGATCGCTAAAAATTTGAATAGAGGATTTAAGCATTTTTAACTGGGCATACGAAAACATCAAAATGATGATTGAAAAAACTGACAAACTTAATCACTACATAAAAGCAGAGAATTTCCTTAAAGAGTATTTTCATTAAGCCTTATAAGACTATTTCATAATACATAAACAAGGATTTACTGGTAAGAAATTCCACATTAATTTTACATCTACAAATTAAGACATTCTAAATTTAGGTGCTGTCATTAGAGTCAATAAAATCAAGTTAATTATTGCTAAACTAAGAAATAATAAATCTCTATTTATTGATGGGATATTTGTTATTTTCATGATATCAAACTGCAAAATAATATTAATATTTTACCAGTGTTTTGGATATAAAGCTTAAAACTAGTATTTTCCATAAACATTGGTGTGTCTTTGTAATAAGCCAATTTACAAAAATAGAAGATCAGATGCAAGTAATTATCAAAACTAACATCGGTAAGTAAACTTGGAAAGATATTAAATGGTTTGCTAAAAAAGACTGTAATCCGCTGAAGAAAATAGTTATTAGTATAAGGCAAGTATCTATTGAATAGATAATCAATTGTTAAACATACGTTCAACGTAACAGAAAACGTATTTGAATAGAGTAGTTAATATAAGCTAAAATATATGTTGATTGAACAAAAACTTAGATTTTTCTGATTATAGTAATTTTGCGTAAAAACAAATTTTTTTTTATGAAAAACAGATGGGATTGTTAACGAGTATAAAGGTTCTGATTTACTTTTAAAATTTTCTAAAAATCATTACGATTATTTTAACAAATCAAAAACAAACTCCATAAACGCCTTGAGATATATTGCTTTTAACAGTAGAATACATATCATCTCTGAAGATACTGTATTTTCTTAGATAGAAACCCTGACTTCTGCAGGCTTAAAAAAACCCTACAATGTCATTTCTAGCAAAAGTGACTGATATTCTTTTTACTTATTCAAGCCAAAACATACAAAGCTCTCATTAGATCTGCTTTAATGAGCAGCTCAGAGAATACGAGACTGTGTAAGAAAGAACAGAATTGAGAATTGTACAAAGGTTATTAGGAATGCTTTTGTTAGACGGATGTACAAATGAAGGAAAAAGAACATGTGCTCTGATCGCAGTTTTATTGAAAAGATTAGAGAGGCAAGAGTGTGATGGTAGAAACAAATGAATGGGGAAAAGATGACAATCTGATCAAGAAAGCTTGAATAGAGAGAGCCCTTAAGAAGAAAAGCAGATGAATGAGGAAAAGATGACAATCTGATCAAGAAAGCTTGAATAGAGAGAGCCCTTAAGAAGAAAAGCAGATGAATGAGGAATAGATGACAATCTGATCAAGAAAGCTTGAACAGAGAGAGCCTTTAAGAAGAAAACCATTAAGATAAAGAGTTTTAAACAACTGTCCGTTTCTCGTCCTTCTCAACCATTACAATTCTTTAATGATGCCCAGTATTGAAGGATTTAGAATTCGCAAACAAAATGAAATTGGAAAGGAAAATTCTGCGTTACTGGTCCACTGGTTAAATCAAATGATTACCATGTAAGAGGTTTGCTGTTCGAATTCTTGTCACGTTCTTGGAAGAATTATGCCCAGCTTGTTTCTTTTTTCAGGTGGCATACTTCTGAGTTCGTACGTGTTTTAGGAGGCAGGATTGCAAGAGGTTAAAAAACAAATAAATCCAAAAGAATAAGAAGTACATAGAAAAAATATCAAACAAGTGAAGTAAACCTCTACTCTAAAGTGGCTTCAAGGTCTTGCTTAGAACAAAAGACCTTTAAAAGTTAGTATAATCTTTAAAGAAACAAAGATTAAAGAGAAGCTTCAGATGAAATATGTACATTTTACAGTATTATGCTAGTCAGATTTCTTATTCAATAAATGAGATTTAGAAAGTAATTATGCCACAACTATTTTTTTGGCAACAAGAATACTCAGGATGATAAACTATAATACCAACAAAAGTAATGATGATCGAGGTAATGGCATAATATGTTTATAAAATGAGATGCAACAAACCATGAGTAATATAAATTTATTTCAAAAAGTTACTTAAAATTGGGATAAGAAACATTTACATTCCGTTTAGAATAGTCCAAAATATTGCTTTTGTGCATTGTTCTCATTCCTTTTCTTTTTTTGCCAGCAATATAATAATATAATAATAATAATGATAATAACAATATTTAACACTTGTCACACCATTCATTCACTTGACCAAGTTGCTTCAGTTTGCAAACCAATATTGCTAACATTATGTTTGAGTTCTCTCTTTTCTGTTGCCTTGTTAAAGTCATTTCAGTTGACATCATATGATTTGGAAAAATTGTCTTCCCCGACGCTTAAGTGGTCTACCATTTTCACCTTAGATCAAGCTACTGTAAAATCATCATTTAGGAGATAAGAAACAATCATTGCTTTAAATACTGTTTAGAGATTTATTATAAATATATATATATATAAATATATATATATATATATATATATATATATATATATATATTTGCAGTGCATATCGTTTCAGTATTAAAACAGTAGGCCTACTGTTTTCACATGACCTTTGCAAAGGATTTTACAACAGTGATTGCATATAGAAAAGACTAGTTTGTTAGACAAACATTTAATATTCGACACAAATTATAATTTCTAGTCAATTCTATATGGAATTCACAATTATAATAGTAAATAAACTTTTATAAGTAGTAGAGATGTGGGGAAATTCCAAATTTTCTAGGTGTAATCACCTAGTCGTTAATAGCTGGTATACCAATTGCAAGATTAAGTATCGTTTCTTTTTCGAATTGTCTTTCTTTGGTTTAAATGATGAGTTAATAAAAACTATAATGAAAAACAGCAGTAAAAATATTTTAGGAAATTGTATATTTTACTTCCATTCTATATATGTGAGTAATTATGTTTCTTTGAAGACTACAGTTCATAGTTTTATCCGAGAGGGCTTTCTTTCAAATACAAGAAGATCCTAAAGCTTGTGATCTTTAAATAAAATTTGTTTTTGATGGCCACAAAAGATAACACCAAGACGGATATATTATTGTGCTATAGTATATCGACTTCGTTATTNATGAATGAGGAAAAGATGACAATCTGATCAAGAAAGCTTGAATAGAGAGAGCCCTTAAGAAGAAAAGCAGATGAATGAGGAAAAGATGACAATCTGATCAAGAAAGCTTGAATAGAGAGAGCCCTTAAGAAGAAAAGCAGATGAATGAGGAAAAGATGACAATCTGATCAAGAAAGCTTGAATAGAGAGAGCCCTTAAGAAGAAAAGCAGATGAATGAGGAAAAGATGACAATCTGATCAAGAAAGCTTGAATAGAGAGAGCCCTTAAGAAGAAAAGCAGATGAATGAGGAAAAGATGACAATCTGATCAAGAAAGCTTGAATAGAGAGAGCCCTTAAGAAGAAAAGCAGATGAATGAGGAAAAGATGACAATCTGATCAAGAAAGCTTGAATAGAGAGAGCCCTTAAGAAGAAAAGCAGATGAATGAGGAAAAGATGACAATCTGATCAAGAAAGCTTGAATAGAGAGAGCCCTTAAGAAGAAAAGCAGATGAATGAGGAAAAGATGACAATCTGATCAAGAAAGCTTGAATAGAGAGAGCCCTTAAGAAGAAAAGCAGATGAATGAGGAAAAGATGACAATCTGATCAAGAAAGCTTGAATAGAGAGAGCCCTTAAGAAGAAAAGCAGATGAATGAGGAAAAGATGACAATCTGATCAAGAAAGCTTGAATAGAGAGAGCCCTTAAGAAGAAAAGCAGATGAATGAGGAAAAGATGACAATCTGATCAAGAAAGCTTGAATAGAGAGAGCCCTTAAGAAGAAAAGCAGATGAATGAGGAAAAGATGACAATCTGATCAAGAAAGCTTGAATAGAGAGAGCCCTTAAGAAGAAAAGCAGATGAATGAGGAATAGATGACAATCTGATCAAGAAAGCTTGAACAGAGAGAGCCTTTAAGAAGAAAACCATTAAGATAAAGAGTTTTAAACAACTGTCCGTTTCTCGTCCTTCTCAGCCATTACAATTTTTTAATGATGCCCAGTATTGAAGGATTTAGAATTCGCAAACAAAATGAAATTGGAAAGGAAAATTCTGCGTTACTGGTCCACTGGTTAAATCAAATGATTACCATGTAAGAGGTTTGCTGTTCGAATTCTTGTCACGTTCTTGGAAGAATTATGCCCAGCTTGTTTCTTTTTTCAGGTGGCATACTTCTGAGTTCGTACGTGTTTTAGGAGGCAGGATTGCAAGAGGTTAAAAAACAAATAAATCCAAAAGAATAAGAAGTACATAGAAAAAATATCAAACAAGTGAAGTAAACCTCTACTCTAAAGTGGCTTCAAGGTCTTGCTTAGAACAAAAGACCTTTAAAAGTTAGTATAATCTTTAAAGAAACAAAGATTAAAGAGAAGCTTCAGATGAAATATGTACATTTTACAGTATTATGCTAGTCAGATTTCTTATTCAATAAATGAGATTTAGAAAGTAATTATGCCACAACTATTTTTTTGGCAACAAGAATACTCAGGATGATAAACTATAATACCAACAAAAGTAATGATGATCGAGGTAATGGCATAATATGTTTATAAAATGAGATGCAACAAACCATGAGTAATATAAATTTATTTCAAAAAGTTACTTAAAATTGGGATAAGAAACATTTACATTCCGTTTAGAATAGTCCAAAATATTGCTTTTGTGCATTGTTCTCATTCCTTTTCTTTTTTTGCCAGCAATATAATAATATAATAATAATAATGATAATAACAATATTTAACACTTGTCACACCATTCATTCACTTGACCAAGTTGCTTCAGTTTGCAAACCAATATTGCTAACATTATGTTTGAGTTCTCTCTTTTCTGTTGCCTTGTTAAAGTCATTTCAGTTGACATCATATGATTTGGAAAAATTGTCTTCCCCGACGCTTAAGTGGTCTACCATTTTCACCTTAGATCAAGCTACTGTAAAATCATCATTTAGGAGATAAGAAACAATCATTGCTTTAAATACTGTTTAGAGATTTATTATAAATATATATATATATATATATATATATATATATATATATATATATATATATATATATTTGCAGTGCATATCGTTTCAGTATTAAAACAGTAGGCCTACTGTTTTCACATGACCTTTGCAAAGGATTTTACAACAGTGATTGCATATAGAAAAGACTAGTTTGTTAGACAAACATTTAATATTCGACACAAATTATAATTTCTAGTCAATTCTATATGGAATTCACAATTATAATAGTAAATAAACTTTTATAAGTAGTAGAGATGTGGGGAAATTCCAAATTTTCTAGGTGTAATCACCTAGTCGTTAATAGCTGGTATACCAATTGCAAGATTAAGTATCGTTTCTTTTTCGAATTGTCTTTCTTTGGTTTAAATGATGAGTTAATAAAAACTATAATGAAAAACAGCAGTAAAAATATTTTAGGAAATTGTATATTTTACTTCCATTCTATATATGTGAGTAATTATGTTTCTTTGAAGACTACAGTTCATAGTTTTATCCGAGAGGGCTTTCTTTCAAATACAAGAAGATCCTAAAGCTTGTGATCTTTAAATAAAATTTGTTTTTGATGGCCACAAAAGATAACACCAAGACGGATATATTATTGTGCTATAGTATATCGACTTCGTTATTTAGATGTAAATACTTGGCAACCAATAAAAAACCTTAAAAAGGACTCTAAACATCAGAAAGGTGATTTCCCTGTCGATTTGCCCATGGACAGCCAAAGAACCTAACGAAAAAATCGCAAACAAATATAATCCAAAGGAACACTAATCCATACCATTAAGACCAGAAAAGCGAGCTTCCCTGTACTTTTAATTTGCAAAAGAGAACTCAAATATTTGATGACACTGGTATGACACAAGATGATTCAAAATGCAGAGGTCAAGATAGAGAAGTCAAGATGGGGAGGTCAAGATGCAGAGGTCATGAATAAATGAATAAATGAATAAATGAATAAATGAATAAATGAATAAATGAATAAATGAATAAATGAATAAATGAATAAATGAATAAATGAATAAATGAATAAATGAATAAATGAATAAATGAATAAATGAATAAATGAATAAATGAATAAATGAATAAATGAATAAATGAATAAATGAATAAATTAATAAATGAATAAATAAATAAATGAATAAATGAATAAATGAATAAATGAATAAATGAATAAATGAATAAATGAATAAATGAATAAATGAATAAATGAATAAATGAATAAATGAATAAATGAATAAATGAATAAATGAATAAATGAATAAATGAATAAATGAATAAATGAATAAATGAATAAATGAATAAATGAATAAATGAATAAATGAATAAATGAATAAATGAATAAATGAATAAATGAATAAATGAATAAATGAATAAGTGAATAAGTGAATAAGTGAATAAGTGAATAAGTGAATAAGTGAATAAGTGAATAAATGAATAAATGAATAAACCCAAGGATTTTGAATTGTGTTTTTGATGTTTATAATTGCTGAGGAAACTACAATTTAAGCAATTTACAAGCAAGAACACCCTTTTTTTGATGTCAGTAGCACATTATGAGATTCTTTGTGTTGTGATTCTGAAGTAGTTGATGAGAAATCACATCCCTCTTTCTTAATTAGAAATTCCTAATCCTACCCATTATCTTGATAAGTGATAGGGAATATGTACACCTAGAAAATTCTACTTTTAATAGGAACTTAAAATGATAAGCAGACAAACTTGATCCTAAAATAAACAGCAAATAACCACAAATGCATATTTGATGCAACTTAAAATTACAATTAAAATATTTGATGTCATTTTAATATATTTTTAGGCATGTATTGTGTTATTGTTATACTTTTGTTTTGAAATTTATATTGAGTTATCAGCAATAACATCAAACTTGAAATACTATTAAATACTTATACCTCTGGTATGCAATATAGTTTGAATAAACATTATGTCTAGTTCTAAACTATTTCCTCAAGTAAGTTTGGTTTAATGGAAATTTTCTTGTGATTTAGACATTGTGTAGGGATGATCATCCCAAGCACATCTATTTAAAATGAAGACAGAAAATATTTATCAAATAAAGTTCGACTCAAACAATTTTATATATATATATATATAGCATTGTTTATATAGTAATATATATATATTGATTGATTGATTGATTGATTGATTGTTTGTTTCTATACCCTTTATTTAATAAATAATGTTTCAATGTTTTTTCTCTGTAGGCCATTGATGCTTCTCAAGATTAACCAACACTGCATACAAAGCAAATAAAAGATGTATACACTCACAGTGAAATAACTGAGACATTGATTGGTGAGAGGAACAAAGTGGGTTAAATGTAATATTTATTTACTGCCATTCCAAAGATAATTAGCCATCAATCATTATAAATCAACTCAATCGCGGCCAATCAGGTTTTTTTGATGTGTATTAGTACCGAAGAAGACACTCAAAGGCTTCAAAAAAAATCTTGTGTTCTGGAGATTACATATCTGACATCTGGTTAGAAGAAAGACAATCTATACTTATATACATATATACATATATATATATATATATATATATACATATATATATATATATATATACATATATATATGAGAAAAAGATAACTTACCTTGATGAATGAAAGCAAAAAAATACCTCTTTGCAGAAAATGGATCTGTTAAAATCTTATGAATTGGTATCTATTTTGATGCAGATGTTAATTTTTCGTCCTTTTTCAAAATGATAAATGGATATTTGAGTAAAATTTGTCTACTGTATTACAGAAATGCCACAAAATGACTCACCAGGAGACAGACAGGCTGGTTAATCAAAGAATCGACTCATTGACTTAAATATTTTATGTGACTTACTGTGCAGTTTTGACACGACAATTCGATTACCAGTGTATTCCCTTATGACTGGTTTAAATATATTCAATATATAGCAGTGTTCAAGACAATTGTTACATACGTTTGTTGGCAACCTGAATCAATAATATAACATATTCTTTAACTGAAGAATGTCATTGGATATTACATCGTAATTGACCTTCTTGAAGTAGAAGATTGGCATCTGATCTGCGATTTTGTACATGTCTTGTTCTCGTTTGTTGTTAGTTTAATTATTGATGAATCGGTTAGTTAGAATGAACTTCCCGTCGTTAAATTTCATTTACTCATACAGAGTTCAGAAGGGAAGTGTGTTGTAAGAATTTACGTCCTCTATTTCTTCTAAAGAAATGTGTTCATTATTTATTTTAGAGCTTCACTCTTTCATTTATTTGAAAATGGATTGGAAATTCAATTTTATACATATTCAGTATCTAACTTTTACAAGTTATTGTGATTAAAATGAAAAGATAGACAAAGTTAGTATAATACAGTAATATCTAGTCACTACAAGATAGATCTACTCATTGATTTCAATGAATGGAATAAACCGACAAAAGTATTTAACTGGTTGTACTTTCTCTACTTTGGCTTATTCAAATTAAAAAGAAAGTAATTAGACGATGTTAGTGTTTGCTTTGGACAATGAGTAAAAATAATAAACTTGAACTCTTATCTTCCAAACCAAAGCAAGCAACGAGAGTGCTTCGCTGTCAAGGAGGCCGCTCATATGTTATATACAATCCCAGTAAAGACGAAAGAATTACGATTAATGTCCGGGGTTACCGATTTGAAACCTATCGAGCAACACTTGAGAAATATCCAGATACTTTTCTTGGTTCTGCTGAGCATCGAAAAGAATACTTTGACATTAACAGCCAGGAGCTGTGTTTGAACAGAGATCTTGAGGTTTTTCAATGTGTACTGTTTTTTTACCAATCTCAAGGAATACTTGCCAAACCAGAATGGACTCCTGAGAAATTATTTATTGAAGAATTGAAATTCTATTTACTTGAGGACAGGTTTTTATTAGGACCATTAGAAGTTTCAACCGAAAGCTCTTTCAAGGAAAAAGATGGTCGGGGTAAATTCAGATGTCAGGTATGGGAATTGCTTGAAAAACCTTACAGTTCATACTTTGCAACCTTTTTAGCACATTTTAGTATAGCCGTCATTGCTTTATCGGTTCTCACCTATTGTATTGAAACAATGCCAGAGATTTATGAACATCATGATCCCAAAATAAAATACAGAAATCAGTTGATATTCTTTATTACAGAAACTTTGTTTGTCGCATTTTTCACAGCAGAATATATGGCACGTCTGTACTCTACTCCAAATCGATGGAAATTCTTCAAATCACCCATGGGAATTATAGATATGTGTGTTATTTTACCATATTTTATTACAGCACCAAATTTTCCGAAATCATCGGCAGTTATAAGTTGGTCATTTCTAAGATTAGTTCGACTTGTTCGTGTTTTAAGAGTAATAAAGTTAACAAGATATAGTAAAGGTATGAAAATACTAGGGAGAACATTAATAGAAAGTTTGGGAGAATTGAGAGCCCTATTTCTTTCCCTTCTAATAGCAGTAACATTATCTTCTAGTGCTCTCTATTACTTTGAAGGATATGGGTATCCTGATTCGAAATTTTCAAGTATATTAGACACATTTTGGTTTTCAATTATTACCATGACAACGGTTGGCTATGGTGACATGGTTCCAGTAACTCTTTATGGAAAACTGTCTACTATATTATGCTTGGTTAGTGGTATTATCGTTTTATTATGCTTGCCTACGCCCGTTTTCATCGCACATTTTGGGAGATTTTATGAGTTATTCTCAAATACGTCTCAAAAGGATAGACGTCAAAAACAAAACAGAGGTGTAATGTAAATTATTCATACAATGCTATTCAGATAATCTTGACCAAGAAAGATCTATCCAGGTATTATTCAAAACATTTTTAGAATCATATCTACTTTACTTCTATAATATTTTTTGTGAACGTTTAATTTTATTAATTTTTAAACATTCTTATGTTCTGTGTAGAAACACGTAGGTAGAAATCTGTATTCTCAATTATAGATGAGTAATGTTGATTTACCTAAATATACTTCCCACCTTGATGCTGAAAACTGTATGCCAAATTGTAGTTGTATGTAGGAGATCAGCACTAGCTTACATTATTTTTTGTCTCTGATTAGAAAAAAGCGAAATGACTGTAGCGTCTATTGTTTTCACAGTGAAAATGTAAAATATTACCTGTTCATATTGGCTATGAAAGTGTATTTAACTGTCGGCGAAATAATATGTGATCAATGTTTTTGCTGACAACAATTAGCCGCTCTTATTCTAGATCATTACACTTGAATGACAAGTGAAAATGAAATAGGTACAAGAAGTACCTTTCTAAGTCAGTCGGGTTTTGGTACATCACTTTTTTCATTACTGGTCGTATTAAGAATATATGGTAGTATTACCATACATATAATATAGACCCCAGAAAATTTTATGTAGTCTAGAATGTTTGATTATAACATCTAGCGATTTCCATTTTGTATAATAAACTCAGTTAGTAATCAAACTGACTTTTCTTAAACTTTATCAATTGAAATGGCCTGTGTAATCAGAAAGACAATGAGCCTATTAAATTGCCTTTTGCCACAATGTCATTCTGAGAAACTCAAGTGGTTTTATTTTCTAGTTTTGTTCTGGGAGGGGGGCCATTGAGTCACACAAACAGGTGACAAATATTAATAAAATAAATTTTGTTTAGTAACTATATACCAAGGGCAATGCTCAGTCAGAAACACGTATCTGAAAATGATAAAAAGTTTTGTTGTATAAAATTTAATTTAACTTGAAAAATAATAGAAATAGAAACTTTTAGGATATAGGAGTAATTCAGATTTAATATAACCTCCTAAATAAGATAAATTATTTCCATCTCCTATCTTATTTTCTTCTTAGATAGTATTTTCTAAATTTGCTTTTTTGTAGTTTACATTTATTTGGTCGTTTTCACATAAGTCAAGAAAAATATTTCACTGTAAATTAAGAATGAATATTTTCATCCTTGATTAAACGAAAAACGAAACAGAACTTCGCTGAAATAAAGTTTATTAATAAATGCCTTTATCCAGTCATTCTATAGTCTTTCTTTGTTTAGATACTTAGCTATAATTAGTGACTCAAACACAAGTTTATATAATTGAAAAAAATTTATATTTAAAAATTTTAGTGCTTAAGTATCTTTGTTTAGGAGTAATGGAATGGGAACAATCCCCATGCAAAAGGCGATATGGTACTAAACTACAAATCCACCTTCCTTTGTGTGTACCACAGGTGAACTGATATGTACATACGACGTTACTTTGCATCAGGCAAGGTATTATCAACAATAAAGGATACAATGGTAGGGTCTTACATGAATCCATATTAAAATATAGGCGTGGGGTCTTAGTTCTTAGTGCATTTCTATTCTAATCCCCAGAGGCAATAATGTTACTAGAGGTAATGTTTTCATACGTCCAGGGCTTCGATTATGTGTTCTCTTGTATTCGACTCTAAATAATTAATTTTTATATTTAAATCCCTAGCAATGAAGTAATTATCGATATAAGAAATATCTTCTGTTACGTCATGATAATAACAAATCGTTAGTCACTAGATCAGTATTACAACAGTGAACTGTATGAGATCAATTAAGTGGAACAAGGATGATTTCTGGTTTCATTTCAAAACCTGTACCTATGATAACATGTAAATGATTGTTTTTGAAAAAAATACAAATACAAGAGACCA
This sequence comes from Morbakka virulenta, assembly GCA_003991215.1. Lineage (NCBI taxonomy): Eukaryota > Metazoa > Cnidaria > Cubozoa > Carybdeida > Carukiidae > Morbakka > Morbakka virulenta. Next base: position 761,552 of record RDPX01000115.1, on the reverse strand, counting down.
CAAAAAATGTCTGAGTTTCATTGCTTGATAATTTCTCAAAAATTCTACAAAAGATCATCTATTTTAAAGCTTGTTCTCTCTTATTTCACTACTTTTAGAAAATAATTAAATTCATATTTTGATTAAAATCATCCCAAGACACATTAACTCATTGATTATATATAATCTAAAATCTGTACTTCCCATATATGAGTCAAATAAAAGTATATTTCTGGATTTGTTGTTTTAAGATTTGCAATCAGGGTTATTATTTTAAGTTTGGATGTGCAGTATTACTTAGATTTAGAAATGAAACAAACAGATTATACATGTAGTATACGCTGATACGAAAAGTAGAAAGATAGGTATTTAACAAAGTTGACAGTGAAAAATGCAGTGTTGCCTGTAGCCTTATCTCTTATGCAGATGTTAATCCTTGTTTTTTTCACGTAACTTCAGCAAGATAACAAAAAACTGGACAATTTTGCCTTATTACCAAAACATATACAAAAGATGCAGAAAGATAGTTCTAGAATTGACACCTACGTTACATGTCTAGAGGGTACAGTATGGTCTCGTCATGGTAGTTGCATTAGATTCACTAATAATCCTGGTCTTTCTTTTTTTCAACCATCACAGATTAGTTATTGAATCTGCGAGCGCATGCTTACAAAAATTTTCCCTCATTGGAATACATTTTATTTGTCGTTCCTCTGGTAAACGCTTTACAATTTAGAACTGGTTCGTTTTCCCATATGGCTTCTTAAATGAGGCAGAGACAATCTGGAAGTCCTGACTAGCAGGAATTTTGAAACGCCTTTCAGTATGTGGTACAATCTGATATACTTCCTGGATGCAAGGTGTGGACATTGGACGAGAGCCTTAAGAGAAGCTGGGAGGATGTTACGTAGAAATTTAGTGAATCGTTAAAGCAGCTGTCTACAAAACATCACCTATACATCCAAGGCAAATCATAGTGTATGCATTCTAAAAAATAATTAAAAGCACCGCAATACGCTGATTTCATACTTAATCTATCCTTTCAGGTAATGAAAAACAGATTATTACAAAGTTGATAAATTGCATCATTGTATTTATAAACAGATAGGATTCAATGCTCAACAACCGTAACAAGAGTAGTTTCAATTAAAAAAACCCATAAAAAACCTGTTAACAGCTTAGTATACAAACAAATTGGTAGGTGAAATAAAAGATAGAATGTAATTCAAAAAGACTATCAATTGCATTGTATGGCTAGAGGAATGATAATATTTCATGAAGAAATCAAAATAAGTTTGAGAATTTGAAAAGAGAAATATAGTACTAAATATAAACAGATTATGATAATGATAACAAGTAAACAACAATATCAGGCAACAAACAGGCAACAGTAATAAAACACAAAACATCAAACAATGTGCAAGTAATAACAAAAAGGGCATTTAGCTTATTTTTATAAATAACAAAACTCAAAAAGAAGCAACAACTAATTGAGGAGCCGTGGCTTGATGGTTAGTGCAACTGCACCGTAACCAAGAGTTCCGGGTTCGATTCCCCGAGCTGTCGAGAAGAATTTAGAACTTTGCAAAGAAAAAAAAGTCATTGGTTGGCGTCAGGAAGGGGATCCGGCCAAGAAATTCCTCACTGCCAAATCCAAGTCCCTCTGAAGGGCACCGTCTGAGCCCCGATTGCTGGGGGGAAATGACGTTAAAACTAAAAAAAAAAAAAAAATTAATTGAGAAAAAAACAACTATATGATACAAAAAGACAGTGTGACAATGTGACTAAAACAAGATGTAGCAACAAAATATACAGAAAACTATGACGTAATTTAATAAAACGTCAGAAAACACCAACGGCTGAAGCAAAAAATCTGTGACTGAAACAATGGTGTAGCTAGCTGTCGTGATTGTCTTGCTTTACAGGATCGACCATTTTTAGATGAAAAATTTAAGATTTCGTTTTTACATAAAATTAGGTTCATAAAATCATTTTTCTGAGATGAAACTACTTGACAAAAAATAAAAATGCATATTATCCATCCTTGGGTTTGGTCGTGCTCAAATCTGAGAGTGCAAGTTAATAAAAGAGCTTTCATAAAATTATCACCTTTTTTAAGCGAAGTACAGTACTTACTCTAGAGTTGAATCTGTGGTTAAATTCTCATTGAAATCTTAGCTCACTGGAAACCTTGTGGCAGGACTTGCTGAAAAAATGGAGCAAGACCTTGTTATTATCCTGCTGATATTACGGGCAGTACTTAAATAAAGTTAAAGCGATTTCATTGGTTTATATATCTCTGAGGGCGGCTTTTTCGGACCTTTAGTCATAATCATCTGAAATAGCAGGACTTGACTAATACGCATCCTATTTGAAGAGTGTTTGTCGAGTGATATCATTGTTACACTCTTGTGGCAAACAAAAATATTTCATGCCCTTTGGGGTACCTTAATAGATCCAAAAGCACACGATCGGGCTCTTCGCCGTAGGGCGCCTTTATTAACCCCTACAGTAAGATTATTTGTAGAATTGATAGTACGACCAACAATTTACAAGTGGCTGTGCCAGTTGACTGAACTTTATGATGTATCTACACTGATATCAAAAAAGTAAAGCAATAAGCTCGTTTTTGGTTACTTTCTAATTGTTATGTAGTGCTTCTGCAATTCTCTCTGTCTTGTAAATAGCATTGCGTTAAAATCATATAATATAAGTACATCTCTAATAATTGAGATAATCCTGACTTCAGAGATGTAAAATGAAATTCATTTCTAGGAATAAAACATATTTTACTCCACTGGCGTCATGTCTTAGTGTTTAATCAAGTTGCGTTATGAGAAAAAGGTGCCAGTTCTAATTCTCCTTGCGGACGACACAATGGATTCTACAACTGGTAGATGAAAAATTGGTATACAGCCAAAAAGTTATGTTTCAACAAATAACTTTAAATGGGCACCATCTGAATGCAGAAAGTGAAAAAAGGACGATCCAATTATTACAAAATATTGAGATCATCTAGAGGTATCCTTCGCCGTTGGTATCCTTCGCCGTTGGTATCCTTCGCCGTTGGTATCCTTCGCCGTTGGTACCCTTAACATATTAAACCGTGCTCAAAAAGACATCTTCTAATCAAATCTGTCACTGTTTATTGATTTCTAACAGAGTTGCTTGATCTAATTTGAAAAGAAGGGTTTCCTTACTGAAGGTCAAGAATACTCGCCACACTGACGCCACCGTAACACTAATTCGAATTATGCAAGCAATATTGTAGTGCTGGTAAATTATATCAAAAATGCTAAAATTGCTGACATAAATGGTTTGGAAAATCGACTGTGAAAAAGGCGTTCTTATGTCAAGTAAGGAAACAAGTCTGCTTCTAACTGATATTAAATTTAATAATCAAGTTTTATAAAAAAATCTATAAAATTGCATATTTTAGGTACTTCATCAAAATATGGTTTTTTTAACTTTTCCGCTTGTTATAAATAAAGTAATAGTATGAGAATTGAGTGGAATGTGTTTATACAAGCAGCCTGAAGAGAGCCAAGGTTATTACACTGAAGGACCATTAAAGAAAAATAACTTGTTCCCAACAACTGTTACCCAGCGGTTATTAGTGGATTAGAATTTACAATACAATTGGAGACAGTGCCTTGGTCGGATCATACCAGGTCAATCAAAGACATCATGCTCCCAGAAAATCAGACGTTTAACAATTTTTCCTATATGTAATAACTACTGACAAATGAATTCTAGTCAAAGTTTAAAGGCATTATGTTGTTCAAGGTTAATGCAGCTGAACCTTAAGGCAAGGTGTTTTTTCCCTTCTAAGGTCGTATTGGTTTGAAATAATGCTTTTTGCCCTTCCAAAAGATTTGTGATAACACTATAAAAAGCTGAAACTTGTTGGTGTGATACAAATTGGTTTTCTACAGATAGTTACAGAAATGATCAATTTGTGTCTTCACTAGGACATCAAAAAAGAGAACTTGTCTTTCTTCTTTTGTTTCCATGGTGAAAACTATGTTTGAGTGAAAACTGTTGATGTGCTGTAAGAAACCTGTTAGATAATCTTCTTTAATAATTGAGAAAACGTCGTCAACATATCTTTCCCAGAGAGTTGAACTTTGATTTGCTGTTGGTAATGCTGTGACGTCAAATTCAGCCCAGTCTATTTTATGATTTGTTTCTCTTAACGTCTTCATCTTTTTGCAGTTATTGCTTCTTTGTTGTTTTTCAATTGATCTTGAAGCAATTTTTCCTCTTCTTCGAAAAAAATACCTAGTAGATAAATCATTAATAAAAAGTTAATTTTAATGAATTAGTTGATTGCCGGAGTTCTTGATTCAATTTATTGTTGTTTTCATATTGGGTTTCCAAATCAGAAATGTTTATGTGGTCAGATATATAACTGCAAAAAAAAGTCTGCAGATATTGTAGTTCCTTATGTCTTTACTTTCTGGTAATTTGTATTCTCTACATCAATGCATCCATGCATATAAATATATATATATATATATATATATATATAAAGCTTTCGATTCGGTTATCCGTATTAAAGTGCTCAATACATAAATGCAGAGCGTAATATAAGATATGATAAGTTGGAAAGAATCAGAAAACTACACAAGCCATTTCGACAAGCCTGTTTCGTGATTTTATTCACTCTTCAGGAAATATATGATGTAATATCTTCTTGCCGCCATAGAAAAAAACTTTTGTTAATAAACACTTAAGTGTACCAACACCAGTTGTAAATAAGATATATAAAGCGCTACTGGAATATTTTTATTTGTACATTTCCTGAAGAGTGAATAAAATCACGAAACAGGCTTGTCGAAATGGCTTGTGTAGTTTTTTGATTCTTTCCAACTTATCATATCTTATATATATATATATATATATATATATATATATATATATATATTTTTTTTTTTCGACAAACACTTCCCTAAAGACCACATACTACGCAAAATCTTTAACCGAAACAACATCAAAATTAGTTACAGCTGTATGAACAACACAAAACAAATCATCGACATCCACAACAAACGCATTCTTAACTCACAAAAGCCAAACGACACCGCTACAAACAGTACTAAGAACAAAAAAACATGCAACTGCCGACAAAACAACACATGCCCACTTAACGGCAACTGTCTACAAAAATCCGTTGTCTACCAAGCAATCGTAATACGCAAAGACAACAACACCACCGAAACATACATAGGACTCACAGAAAACGAATTCAAAACCAGGTACAGGAGTCACATCGCATCTTTTCGACACAAAAAATACAGAAACTCGACGGAACTCAGCAAGTACATCTGGACATTAAAAGACAGAAATATAGACCATACAATGTCTTGGAGAATCCTTTCAACAAACCGACCCTACAATAACACAAATAAAAGATGCAACCTCTGCATCAAAGAAAATTCCTAATAATCTACCGCCCACAATTAGCCACTTTAAACAAAAGAAAAGGAATTGTATCTTCTTGCCGCCATAGAAAAAAACTTTTGTTAATGAACACTTAAGCGTACCAACACCAGTTGTAAATAAGATATATAAAGCGCTACTGGAATATTTTTATTTGTACATTTCCTGAAGAGTGAATAAAATCACGAAACAGGCTTGTCGAAATGGCTTGTGTAGTTTTTTGATTCTTTCCAACTTATCATATCTTATATTACGCTCTGCATTTATGTATTGAGCACTTTAATACGGATAACCGAATCGAAAGCTTTATATATA
>RDPX01000115.1:723633-740569 GCA_003991215.1 Morbakka virulenta | reverse complement strand
AGTAATAGTAGTAATAGTAGTAGTAGTAGTAGCAGTAGTAGTAGTAATAGTAGTAGTAGTAGTGATAGTAGTAGTAGTAGTAGTAGTAGTAATAGTAGTAGTAGTAGTAATAGTAGTAGTAATAGTAGTAGTTGTAGTAATAGTGGTGGTAGTAGTGATATTAGTAGTAGTTATAGTAGTATTAGTAACAGTAGTAGTAGTAATGGTAGTAGTAGGAGTAATGGTAGTAGTAGTAGTAGTAGTAGTAGTAGTAGTAGTAGTAGTAATAGTAAAAGTAGTAGCAGTAAAAGTAGTCGTGATATAAATAGTAGTAGTTGTTGTAGAATTAATAGTAGTAGAAATAATATTATATTCAACATCCAATCTCATCAGCAAATAGAACTACCAATCCTGACATAACAGTTGCATATAAGAAATAAAGAATATTGACAATATTTATATTGCTGTCCCAAATACCATGAAAATTGTATGGAAGAGAGTTGAAAAAGCAATGACCTTTAGGAAGAAAATGAAAAAGTAGAAATCTAGAGGAAATCATATTCATTATTTATTTATTTTGTCTTTTTGTATTGTATCAAGTATTTTAAATGTAACTTACGCCTGAGTGATAACTTTCGCCAAACAAAACATGATTCCAAATATTTAATTCCTTGTCTGGAAACATAATTGTAGATCTATGGCGGTTTAAATGTAATACACAGCCTAGTATGGTTAATACTCACAGTTGTGGATTAAGGAAAGTTATTATTTGTTGAACAACAAATTTTCGCCCTTTGCTAAAATATCTGTCAACTAAGAAAACGTCAGAAAAGTAGAAAGACGTTGAAAAATCCTAGGTTTCATGTACTGTCTTTGCCAGGTGAGCAGCTGGAGAGGAAGATAAAGGCTGTGTTTAAATCTCTCTACCTTGGAGACAAAAAATTACAGTTAAATCACAAGAGTGGTAGTGAAACACGAAATGCAGGTTGATAGGAGTACAAAGCATTCAAAATTGTGTACTTTGAAAATAAAGCTAGGTCAAAGCCTGAGTAATTAAAAAAATTCAGTGAATAAAAAAACTCAATAAAGCTAAACTGAACATACAAGAGAATTAACAGTAATTCACTGAAGCTAACAGTAACCATGTACATGTTTGTTTGGGACAATGTTTTTGTGTAGGTTGTTGGTGGTAAGATTTCCATTCACAACAGTTAAAGACTATGATTTCTCAAGTACTGACATAGTGATATCAACAAGAATACCAAGAGCATCACCCCTTTCACACAGAGGGAATGAGGAGATGGAATTAGGAAGATTTTAAACGCTATTTACATATCAGAAAATACTAGAGATGCAAGACGTTGGCGGTTAGGGTATGTCAAGAGAATTCTTGAGCAAGCATTATAACGTCGAATATAGCTGGACCCTGTAGGAGCGTAGAGAACCATTGTAAGACATGACAGACAGAATTGCAAGAGATATGAGAACGGTTCAAAGGGGAAAGAAATAGATTACAAGTAGATGAAATTATGACTGTAGCTTTATGATTAATTAAAGGAAAGAAAAGTTTACAGATGAGAAAAAACGAAAATTCCAGAAAAAATGAAGAACTGAAAAAAACCGTCAAGTTGTGTTTTATTTCAACTTTGAATTCATTAATTGAACATCATTCAATGGCTAAAAATACCAAGTTTACTTGCGTTTTGCACAGATTAAAATCTATTCAACCTACGTTTATGGGATGTCCATTAATAGCTATGAGAGCTTTAATATACCATTTGTTGTAAGGATTTTGTGTGTTATGTTTGACAGATACTTGTCTCATCTTCAGGCTACTAACGTAATGAGGAACATCTCTTTACCTTGACAATGATCACATATGGAAGAAGTATCTCTCTCAATGTGGATCATAAAATGTTTTTGTAATAACATAAAATAATAAAGCTCCTATATTTATGGCTTTAACTGAGCCCATAAAGTTAAGAATTCTCCACAAATTCCATAATGTAACTTTTATAAAATTGGGCTCAGCATATTCTAGAACGTAGACATAGATATTAGTTCAGGAATATTTTACGTTTCCAGTCAAACGAGAAGCGTATTCAGTTTTGTGAAAAAAGGATAAAACTACACCTTGCTTTTCAAGATAGTAAGTTCCATTGCGATACATGAGATGTGAATTTATTGGGTTTTTTTATCTTACCGTAATGCCTCGAATAAGCGCCCACCCTAGGNTGGGATGTCCATTAATAGCTATGAGAGCTTTAATATACCATTTGTTGTAAGGATTTTGTGTGTTATGTTTGACAGATACTTGTCTCATCTTCAGGCTACTAACGTAATGAGGAACATCTCTTTACCTTGACAATGATCACATATGGAAGAAGTATCTCTCTCAATGTGGATCATAAAATGTTTTTGTAATAACATAAAATAATAAAGCTCCTATATTTATGGCTTTAACTGAGCCCATAAAGTTAAGAATTCTCCACAAATTCCATAATGTAACTTTTATAAAATTGGGCTCAGCATATTCTAGAACGTAGACATAGATATTAGTTCAGGAATATTTTACGTTTCCAGTCAAACGAGAAGCGTATTCAGTTTTGTGAAAAAAGGATAAAACTACACCTTGCTTTTCAAGATAGTCAGTTCCATTGCGATACATGAGATGTGAATTTATTGGGGTTTTTTATCTTACCGTAATACCTCGAATAAGCGCCCACCCTAGAGGTTAAATTATCAAATAAGCGCCCACCCTTCAACCTTCAGAAAGGGACGCTTATTTGAATTTTCAAAAAAATATAAGAAGAAAGCAATTCAAAATAGATTTAATAAACAACCCAGTTTTATTAGCATTTTTATTTTCTACACTTTATCATCATCATACAATGGAAACTTTTTTTAAATCAGCTCATGTATTGTAATATCAATCCCTTCGTTCTTTTCTTTTAGTTTACCAAACAAAACTTTGGCAAATGTCTGATCGTTTTTCACTGCCGTGTATTTGGTTGAAATCACCAAACCAATTTCTATTTTTCTTTTGCCAGCCACATTTTGTACTTTTCTCACTATGGGTGGTGAGAAAAAACGAAAAAAGTAGCTATAACTCTATAGAAACATTTCCTACTAAAACATGTTCATCATCAGCAAGTTTATAAACGACAAGCGCATGTTTATCATATGTTCATACTTCATCCCTTGGGTCGGGTTTGCAAAGTAGTTTCTCTCCAATGACAGGTGACCAACAATCTTTGTAAATTCGGTGACCTCGAATAGGGAAAGTAAATTTAACTTTGTACATCATTTGATATTTTGGAAGCGTTGCACTTGATCGAATCATCTTATCATTCAAACCACCAGAAAATATCGAGAAGAAATGAAGGCTTGGCAATGCAAAACAAAATTATCACGAAATTGGAACAAAATTTCCAAACACGACGTTCGAATGAACACATGCAAGACAAAAGCTCAGCCTTGTGTATATTGAATTAAGATGGCGAGTGACGAAGATCTAAACCATATGCTTAGTACTTCACACAAAGGGGAAATTCTTCGAAGTTATACTGCATCATTCAAATTGAAAGTGATCCTATATGCAGAGCATTCCTCAAAACGTTCTGCTGCTCGCCATTTCAACATAGATTGGAAAAAGTTATCTCGATGGGTCAACAATCGCAAACAAATCCAGGCGCAAACAATACAAAATCACGGAAAGGAAAAGAAAAAACTCTCCGGAGGGAGAAGAAAACCCTTGAGCGGCAAACTAGAAAACTTGGTTTTGGAGTGGGTTTTAGATCGACGACAAAATGGACTGCGAGTATCTCGAACTCTTATTAGAAGAAAGGCCCTGCTTTTGTTAAGAGAGATGGGAGATACATCTGAATCAGATTTTTCTGCAAGCAAAGCATGGTGGGAGAAGTTCATGATGGGCTGTCCTTAAGAAGAAAAACATTTATTTGTCAAAAAGACCCAGATATGGTCAGAGCCAAGCTTGTAGGGAATGGCTCGCTAACAAAGGATTAGATGAGGAGAAAAGAAGTGATTCAGTGGATTCTAAAATCCTGGGAAAAGTTGACCAAGGAAAGGATTGGAGATTCCTTTGTTTTTTTATACAGTGACTGGTGTTACCGATAGAAGCCAAGATGACGACATTATTTGTTGGTGGGGAAGCCTTATCACAAAGGCCGTCAAATGTTGGAGGAGCATAAATACATACAATACATAAATACATAAATACGTAAATACGGAGGAAGAAAATCCTTTTAATGTTCGAGGCATTACGGTAATGTGATAGTAACTGTCAAAACTAGTTTAATGGGAACTGATATTTGTAAAGATAAATGATAAAGATGAAAAACTGTATTTTCTTTTTACTTCACAATTTGAACATAAAATGATTATACTCAGTTGTGAAGTATTTTTTGTCTTGGTCAAGAATTTTGTGTAACTTAGATATCATTATTTTCCTGAAAACTCTGACCTTCCATTCTACAGAACTAAGACGTCTAGATGGAAAAGTACAAGTCAAGTCTTTTAAATGAGAAAGAGATTCGAGTCTTTCATTGTGTTAGATAGTAATCACAAGAAAACGCTGGTCGCAGTGGCGTTTTTGCTTTCTTCAGGCAATATTCTATATTATTGTTCGAGTGGGCGAAGAGAACGAGAACACTGTACTACAGCCGCAGTTTTACATTCAAAAAAGAGCGCCAAATCTGGGATATTTTCCTTACGTTAGGAGATATCAAAAAATGTTTTTAAAAACATTGTTCAGAATGTGTACATTTTTTAAGGGTTACTGAAGTAACAAAGAAAAAAAACAAAAGGTTAATAGGAAAAATAATAAAAAAGAATTCACTACTGTTTTTTTGAAATTAAGAAAGTCTATTGATTATAAAGTAATCTCCTTAATCGTATAAGTTTTTGTTGGTACAGTGCTAAGTGTCCCCTATTGTCAGGCGAAAAATCGGGGTTCGTTTCCCCATTAGGAAAAAATGGGGTCTTTTTGCTTTTTATGTTTTTTAGCATTTTTTTATTAACTAGAAATGCTAAAAAACACTATACTTACACCCACAGTTTGGGATAGCAGTAAGTTGTTTGCGTTTGACAACATAAAATTGAATTGGGATACATACTGAGTTGTATTAGAGAAAAGTAATAGTATGTGGTAGTGGTTATCGTACGGATGCGAAAGAGCGCCAAATCTGGAAAATTTTCCAAACGGTAAGGGATATCAAAACTTTTTTAAACAAAATTTGGTCAAAATGTGTAACCTTGGGTATATTATATTATATTATATTATATTATATTATATTATATTATATTATATTATATTATATTATATTATATTATATTATATTATATTATATTATATTATATTATATTATATTATATTATATTATATTATATTATATTATATTATATTATATTATATTATATTATATTATATTATATTATATCATATTATATTATATTATATTATATTATATTATATTATATTATATTATATTATATTATATTATATTATATTATATTATATTATATTATATTATATTATATTATATTATATTATATTATATTATATTATATTATATTATATTATATTATATTATATTATATTATATTATATTATATTATATTATATTATATTATATTATATTATATTATATTATATTATATTATATTATATTATATTATATTATATTATATTATATTATATTATATTATATTATATTATATTATATTATATTATATTATATTATATTATATTATATTATATTATATTATATTATATTATATTATATTATATTATATTATATTATATTATATTATATTATATTATATTATATTATATTATATTATATTATATTATATTATATTATATTATATTATATTATATTATATTATATTATATTATATTATATTATATTATATTATATTATATTATATTATATTATATTATATTATATTATATTATATTATATTATATTATATTATATTATATTATATTATATTATATTATATTATATTATATTATATTATATTATATTATATTATATTATATTATATTATATTATATTATATTATATTATATTATATTATATTATATTATATTATATTATATTATATTATATTATATTATATTATATTATATTATATTATATTATATTATATTATATTATATTATATTATATTATATTATATTATATTATATTATATTATATTATATTATATTATATTATATTATATTATATTATATTATATTATATTATATTATATTATATTATATTATATTATATTATATTATATTATATTATATTATATTATATTATATTATATTATATTATATTATATTATATTATATTATATTATATTATATTATATTATATTATATTATATTATATTATATTATATTATATTATATTATATTATATTATATTATATTATATTATATTATATTATATTATATTATATTATATTATATTATATTATATTATATTATATTATATTATATTATATTATATTATATTATATTATATTATATTATATTATATTATATTATATTATATTATATTATATTATATTATATTATATTATATTATATTATATTATATTATATTATATTATATTATATTATATTATATTATATTATATTATATTATATTATATTATATTATATTATATTATATTATATTATATTATATTATATTATATTATATTATATTATATTATATTATATTATATTATATTATATTATATTATATTATATTATATTATATTATATTATATTATATTATATTATATTATATTATATTATATTATATTATATTATATTATATTATATTATATTATATTATATTATATTATATTATATTATATTATATTATATTATATTATATTATATTATATTATATTATATTATATTATATTATATTATATTATATTATATTATATTATATTATATTATATTATATTATATTATATTATATTATATTATATTATATTATATTATATTATATTATATTATATTATATTATATTATATTATATTATATTATATTATATTATATTATATTATATTATATTATATTATATTATATTATATTATATTATATTATATTATATTATATTATATTATATTATATTATATTATATTATATTATATTATATTATATTATATTATATTATATTATATTATATTATATTATATTATATTATATTATATTATATTATATTATATTATATTATATTATATTATATTATATTATATTATATTATATTATATTATATTATATTATATTATATTATATTATATTATATTATATTATATTATATTATATTATATTATATTATATTATATTATATTATATTATATTATATTATATTATATTATATTATATTATATTATATTATATTATATTATATTATATTATATTATATTATATTATATTATATTATATTATATTATATTATATTATATTATATTATATTATATTATATTATATTATATTATATTATATTATATTATATTATATTATATTATATTATATTATATTATATTATATTATATTATATTATATTATATTATATTATATTATATTATATTATATTATATTATATTATATTATATTATATTATATTATATTATATTATATTATATTATATTATATTATATTATATTATATTATATTATATTATATTATATTATATTATATTATATTATATTATATTATATTATATTATATTATATTATATTATATTATATTATATTATATTATATTATATTATATTATATTATATTATATTATATTATATTATATTATATTATATTATATTATATTATATTATATTATATTATATTATATTATATTATATTATATTATATTATATTATATTATATTATATTATATTATATTATATTATATTATATTATATTATATTATATTATATTATATTATATTATATTATATTATATTATATTATATTATATTATATTATATTATATTATATTATATTATATTATATTATATTATATTATATTATATTATATTATATTATATTATATTATATTATATTATATTATATTATATTATATTATATTATATTATATTATATTATATTATATTATATTATATTATATTATATTATATTATATTATATTATATTATATTATATTATATTATATTATATTATATTATATTATATTATATTATATTATATTATATTATATTATATTATATTATATTATATTATATTATATTATATTATATTATATTATATTATATTATATTATATTATATTATATTATATTATATTATATTATATTATATTATATTATATTATATTATATTATATTATATTATATTATATTATATTATATTATATTATATTATATTATATTATATTATATTATATTATATTATATTATATTATATTATATTATATTATATTATATTATATTATATTATATTATATTATATTATATTATATTATATTATATTATATTATATTATATTATATTATATTATATTATATTATATTATATTATATTATATTATATTATATTATATTATATTATATTATATTATATTATATTATATTATATTATATTATATTATATTATATTATATTATATTATATTATATTATATTATATTATATTATATTATATTATATTATATTATATTATATTATATTATATTATATTATATTATATTATATTATATTATATTATATTATATTATATTATATTATATTATATTATATTATATTATATTATATTATATTATATTATATTATATTATATTATATTATATTATATTATATTATATTATATTATATTATATTATATTATATTATATTATATTATATTATATTATATTATATTATATTATATTATATTATATTATATTATATTATATTATATTATATTATATTATATTATATTATATTATATTATATTATATTATATTATATTATATTATATTATATTATATTATATTATATTATATTATATTATATTATATTATATTATATTATATTATATTATATTATATTATATTATATTATATTATATTATATTATATTATATTATATTATATTATATTATATTATATTATATTATATTATATTATATTATATTATATTATATTATATTATATTATATTATATTATATTATATTATATTATATTATATTATATTATATTATATTATATTATATTATATTATATTATATTATATTATATTATATTATATTATATTATATTATATTATATTATATTATATTATATTATATTATATTATATTATATTATATTATATTATATTATATTATATTATATTATATTATATTATATTATATTATATTATATTATATTATATTATATTATATTATATNGGACCATCCAAGATGGTACATCACCCGAATCTAAACAATGTTGGAGATGACAGCTTATCCGTTCATGCATGGAATCTAACCTTTTGAACCAAAATCCCTGAACCCCATCCATATTATTATTATTATTATTATTATTATTGTTTTATGTTTTGAATTAGCTTTGTTTAAATACGATCTGTGTCAAGTCCCATCCTGGGACGTCAAATAACAGAAAGAATAACGAGGCTACACTCTACATAGAAAGACTTTTATGCAGGATGTGTGATGTACCCATATGTGCGATCTTCTGTATTTCAGAAAGAGATATATTTCCAGGGATTTGGTCAATATAATACTGTGTATTTTTTGATACCATTCCAAGAGCTCCAACAACAACAGGAATTGTAGTGGTTTTTAGATGCCACATTTTCGTTATTTCTATTTCAAGAACCTTATATTTACTAAGCTTTTCAAATATCTTTAATGATGTGTTACTATCAGCAGAAATGCTCATATCTATAAGGAAGCAGGTCTTATCTTAATGGTTCTTAATGACAATATCTGGTCAGTTTGCCTGAATAGTTCTGTCAGTTTGGATACTGATGTCCCAGAGTATTGTGATAAAACTGTTTTCTGTTACACAAAGTGGTTTATATTCTGCTAATACCTAGAAAGACTTAGAAAAAGAAGCATAAGGAAAAATATAATTATGAATAAATAGAAGTATATATGAAAAGTATAAGAAGATGGATAAAACTTTTCCTTCTTTTTCTGAATTTTTTTGTTACATGCTGAAACAGGCAAAGATTGTATCAAAAACTAATCACATTTTCTTATGAGATCCGAGGTAAAGGAGTCGTATATTCACCTTATAGAAACTTGGCTACATTTTCAAACAGACTTGACGAAGAATGCTTGTGATGTTTGTTGCAATCATGAGCAAATTGTTCTACAGTGCTTTTCAGTGATTCTGTTATCACAACAAGAAATTGAAAAACAGTAATGGAGAGTATTGACACTGGTAATCTACCTAAAAACAAGGAAAAAGCTTTCTCCTGCTTTTAGTTTAGTTTAGAAAACATTCTGTAGAAGGAAAGTAACTTATTAAAAATTGCAGGGATGCGTATTATTTTTATACCATGCTGAATTTATTAATTAATTTTGTCTTTTAATTAAAAATTACAAGAAAATACTTTTAAATATTCAAGATTTTTCATTCACAATTCATTTACTTTGCTGCCAGCAGATTTTAGTTCATGATGATAGCTTTTGAACTCTAAAGTTGAAATTCACAAAACAACAGAAATGCAAAATAACAATAATCGTGTTTTGTGTTTATTACAAAGATACCCTTTTTAGATAGTTAAATCTTTGAGATAAAAGGAGGGAGAGAGAGAGAGAGAGAGAGAGAGAGAGAGAGAGAAAGAGAGAGAAAGAGAGGCAGAGAGACAGAGAGACAGAGAGAGACCGAGAGAAAGACAGAGACAGAGACAGAAAGAGCGTGAGAGAGAGTTTTGATTTAAATAGTAGTTACACGTGCATTTTTCGTAGTTAAAGTGGAAGTGTATATCTCTTAAACATAGAAACGTTTAAAAACTGCTCTTAAGTAACAGCTAAAATAATCATAACAGCGACTTGGTACTTAACATAAAGTTGTCCTATGGTAATTTAGCATCTGTGTTGATCGTTAGTCTAACTCTGGAATCGTATACACAGTGGTTTCATAAAAAAAACAGGTAAATTGTGCGTTATGTTTAGCTTTATCTAAATTGAAGCCTTGTTTATTTTCATGTTATTTGATGTTTCATCCCACGAAAGTGTATTTGTCCTTTTTTAATCCTTAAAGTAAGTCTAAAAAAGAATTGTTTTTAATTCAATTCTCATTGAAGGTACTCTATCATATAATGTATCTATCCCTACTGCCTAAAATTATTTACTGGGTCATTTTTATTTTTAATATAGTTGAAACATAATGTTGTTTTAAAATGTATTTGTCCAAGTTAATTGCTAAAAACGCTTTTATAGTCTTCCCTTGTTTTCAAGAAGTTGAGACTGTTTCTTTAAAAAGTGCATTGCAATTAGGGGAAAAGTGTAGCAAGAAGACAAATTAAATGTTTCTTCTTACTAAAGTTGTTGTCTTGTGTAAATATCTACTATGACAACAATTTCTAAAAATAGAACTCTGTCCAAAGTGTATTTATTAATTGAATAACATGTACTGGTTTAGTTTATTTCTTCTTTTTTATTTCTATATATTTACATTATCAAATAGCAAGTGAAAGAAAATATTGAACAAAGCGACAGTAATAGAGAATAAAATTGTATGAATTTAAAAACAGAAATTATAAATGTCAAGAACACTGCAAAGTAGCATTGGCTGAAATAAAACCATATCTTTGTAAAGTTCTATAAAAGAACTTGTGGCATTTCTGAAAACAGTCTTGTCATTTTCTAATCTCTATTATTCTTTGCTATTGATTTAGAAACTATTACAGACACCTGTTTACTGAAAAGTTAAAAAACATCAATGCAAATTGTAGATGTCAAGTCATATCACTGAATATTTCAGATGCTAGCGTTTTTCTGCAAATGATAATATTCTAACAGCATGTAACTAAAGTGAACTTTATTCAGTGAGATTGTATTTATTTCCAAAGTTCAGCCTGTTTGCTAGTGTCCCATTTAATCAATCTCCCCAGTAATTATCAGTAAAAACAGTCCAGCTGAGAAAAAAACACTATTCAATATAGACGATTAATCGATCTCAAGATTACGAAAGAAGCTACTATGACAACTCGGCATGGAGCTAAAGAAATTCAAATTTTTGCAACTCTTAAGGAAACTAAGCCAAAAAACCCAAACCAACAAAGTATTATTGGACAAAAGCAACCTGGAAGAAATAAATTTATGCATTCACTGTTGTGATCAGTGTTTTTGAATTACCATATTTTAAATGTAATTTTAGTGACTTTAAGAAAAACAAAAACCTAGATAAAAACAATGTCTAAAGTAATTATTAATAATAAAATGTACTTTTTATAGGTCACGCATATTACCAAATATTGTTAGTGATCCTGCATCGCGATATACAACAGTTACCTTTTTCTGACACTTCAACGAAACGTATAAAAAACAGTGGAAAGATGAGATGGAAATTAGTTTAAATACAAAATGAACCACCAATTATCTGTAGCAGCTGCTTATATCGATATTTAAGACCCCACCTATCTAAAAAACGAATTCCTAAGTATTATCACGGGCATAAGCAGTATAAAAAATTGGGCAAACACCAGAGTGTATTTTTGACAACCTTTATTTAACTACTTATTTTTACCAATTGTCTAAAGCAAGGTGACATCTCTGCAAATAGATTCAGTTACTAAAACTCTCTATAGTTTAGCAATGTATCAATTGGAAATTTTGACAGGCTGATACTTAATTCATTTCACATTGAAAGACATGTGTATCGCATTTCCTCAACAAAGTGACTCCCACAACTTAGCGCCTACTTGAATGAGCTCTCTATCACGGTAATAAAGATATAAATAAGCGCCCTCGCAATAAAAGCCCCACCTTGTTATTCATTATTCAATGAGTCACTCTTGTAAAAAAACACCCTTTCTCTTATGTTGCACAACAAATCCCCTTATAGCATTGGGTACCAACAAGAGCGAAGACCAGAGAAATTACTCTCTTGAAACATGTTTTGCTATCTATTCATTTAGAAATCTGATTACTGGAATATTTGCCACAGTTGACAGCAGATTTCCGAGCCTGTTTGTGTGTGTGTGTGTGTGTGATGTATACTGGGCACTCAAAAAGAATTCATGTTTTTTTTGGCATAAGAGGCATAAGAGGTGATAGGCCTGTCTTCCTGCTGCAAGATAAAATACGCCAGCGTCCTTAATGGCTCTACAGAGAACTTTCCCAGGCAATGTTCCATGTTTTAAACCCACCACAAATGAACTGGGAAACTCTTTGCTTCAGTTTTCCTTGTACGATCCAAAAACTTTCGATTAAAACCAGATTCACAGCTAATGACCTGGTGCTTTGAATTGTATCTTGTATTCCAAAGTAAAACTAAAATTGAATGGTGTACATTTTTACATTACATTTCAGTTTCATTTGAGCCCTTTTTTGTAGAAAATGGAAAGGTCAAAAGTTGTGTATCTCTTTTTTAACTAAAAGCTTTCAATTATGCGAGCAAAAGTAAAACATTGTATTTCCTGGTTCACTTACACGCCTTGAAAACAGATGTTTCCAGTCATGTCGCTATATCAGATAACCTGTTGTTTTGTCTATCTTACGTTGGTTGGTAATTTTCCATCATAGAGTGATGGTAACGTAGCTGGTGCCCAGAGAGATGAACCATAGAATTCCTTTAAGAATATCAATAGAAATGAAAATATAGAGTTTTTCTATTAATTTCAATTTGGGTGCGATGAAAAAGGCAGAAAAATCCCAAACAGATAGCTGCAGAAAGTTTTTTATGTAGACCTGAATTGAATAAGTAAATGAAGAGAAAAGAGGAAATCAGAAACGAAAGTTATTACTTTAGCCAAGGCAAGAAACTTAAATTCCTTCAAAATTATGTTTGGAAATTAATCGCAACAAAAACGAAAGAAAAGTTATTTACATGAATGGATAGACTTTTAAGTTATGTTATTTATCGAAACTGATGTTAGTAATGAAAGTAAAGCTCATGTACACTGAGATGGTGGAAAAGTAAACAAAAAAAGGTTTTGGGGGGAGGGGGGAGAATGAAAATATTCTTCTGTCTCATAGTTTATTATAAAGGGGAAAAATGTCATCAGACTTGCTCTTATGTAAAAGTCAGAGGTTTTAGAACTGAAGAAAAACGAACGGAAATGACAATGTTAAGAAGGCTGCTGGTAGAATGCTTATTTGAGAGATGTACGAAAGGGTTCACAAGAGTGTTAGGATCTTAGGTATCCAGAAGAAAATAGAACAATGATTTTAGAAACTAATGTGTTGTATCATCATCAACCAATAATTGGATAAACAGTAATCTAACGCTGTATTATAGTCAGATCATATTGTTTTCGTTTTGATTTCTCTTGACTTTGAGCAGCTTTGAGTGTCATTTCGAATCATCTATATCAACTGATTTCATGACAAAACATATTGAAGAAGTAATAACACTAGATGTGGGTGTAAAATATCCACAAGAACTACTTCTTTCATGGAACAAGCCATTTTGGGCAAGCATCTGCAAAATATAAGACAAATGAACTTCGGAGGTTGGACTCACCACGTCATTGGTGCTGGACATTTGAAACCTCTGCTTAGACCATCAACTGCGTAAGAGTATCTCAAGGGATGGATCGACTCGATATATAAGTCGTTTGAAAACCCTATTAAGTGTATGTTCTAAAATTATCAGTCGGTGGAAGTGAAGGTCTCTTTATCCATTATCTGAAAGAGGGCCAACCATAACATGCCGGCCTACAGGTGTTTAATTCGTAGTAACCGATTTTGATAACCAAACCAATCCGTTCCTCTGTACTGACCATAAAATAGCCACTTCCATGATATTGAAGGCTAATGAATGTCGCTTATTGGGCGTATTATCCAAAAATACCAAGTCCCAAAGTGTGACTCCAGAGCACACTCTAAAACTGTGTTTACTCTTGACAGTTAAGATATTCATATAATAGTGGTAAGGAAAACTATCTTATTTCTACTTCAGATGCTTTTACACTATTTCTATTTTCCTTAATTTGTTTGTTTTTACCAGGGTAAAAATATTCTTTTCACCCTTTATTATTTAGGGAGAGGTAATCCTTTTATTATTAACCTATAAGGTGCAGCAGTTATTGAAGAGCCACGCCCAGTTGTGACCACAAGTGCTTGAGACCCATGAAAATTCGGTATGCTAGACAAATAATCAATATTAAAAATATGCAAATCAGGAATTCTCCGCATGTAGTTGTATGTTTTGGTAACATTTAGTCTTCTAATACCATTTCTTACTGACGAGTAGTGTATAATACGTTATCTTTTTTCTTCGCCTAAAAATTCTTATTTGACCAGTCTGAACCTGTGTTTTAAAGTAAATTAATGTCTATATGAATATGTTATTCATCCAGACCAACAGAAAGGAATTAATCCATTTAAATGGTTTTCATAACAAAAACGTCTCTGGTTACTATTCTCTGCATGCAAATCAAATTTTACTTCAAAATTTTCGATATCATTCCAGCAATTCAAATTATTCATACGTCTATTTAGCTGTTAGAAAAAATGATTTTAATTAAAATAGGGACGTTTCCTTTCAAGATTGTTTGAAATTAAATTTTACAGAGGGGTCTACCTTAAAAGAGTATTACTACTACTACTACTACTACTACTACTACTACTACTACTACTACTATTACTACTACTACTACTACTACTACTACTACTATTATTATTATTATTATTATCATCATCATCATCATCATTATTATTATTATTATAAAGAGTTGGGCATCCCTGATGTCTTGGGTGGACTCCAAACATCTACCATCATTGGCACCACCAACATATTGAGGAAGGTGCTTAACCTCTAAAGCTACTGGTCGGTAGCCGGGGTTAAGTTTTCTCGTCTGGCAGGTGAATACCATCTCCCTGTGCGGGATGTCATTCTGGACATGAACTTTGTTATTATCATTATTATTATTATTATTATTATTATTATTATTATTATTATTATTATTATTAATGTTAGTAGTGGTAGTAGTAGTAGTAGTAGTAGTAGTAGTAGTAGTAGTAGTAGTACTAGTACTAGTAGTACTAGTAGTTGTAGTAATAAATATGTACTTATTAGTATTTATATCTATTTTTGTATTTTCTTAAAAGGAAAAAAATATCTTCCCAATTCCTCTACCCCCAACTATTAGCTAATCTGTTCTATAATTAATGCTTCCATGTCTGTGTTACTTAGACTATCAGATATACTTCGGTGCTTATTGTAAACCAAAAGTTTGTTTGCTTAACATCTGTCTTATTCAATTATATAAAAACCCCATAAAGTTAGGTATGGTGTTTGTATTTTTGGAAAGCTAAAAGAGTTTTTTGGATTATTTTCTTCATAAAAGGATTTGAACTCAATAGAATAAGAACTCAACTTAGTGGTGTAACTTAAGAGGATAATTTCACCATATAGATATATTTGTATTGAGTCAACTGAGATAGAATCTGTAATTAATAGAAATTTCTGTTTGTACTTTAGTTCGTAAAACCAGTAAAATGATGACTAGTTAAATCTGTTGAATGAAAGGCTGATGAGGGTAAATTCAGCCTTCTGACAATTTATAGTTAAATATCTTTTAGACCACAAATGCTATTATTTTAAAACTTTAGGAATTGTCTTAATTTATTTCTGGAATTAAAAATTAAAAATTAATCACAGGCAACAGTGACTTCAAGGTGACCAAAGGAATTAAAATCGAGGTAATCATCATACTTTTTGACATACTGAGTACTTTTTAATGCGAACTAGACTTAAAGTTGTGTAGTATCTATCCATACATTAGTTAAATTTTACGTTTTGCACAACTCTATAATTATAATGTTTCTAA
>RDPX01000115.1:709632-722700 GCA_003991215.1 Morbakka virulenta | reverse complement strand
TACTACTACTACTACTACTACTACTACTACTACTACTACTACTACTACTACTACTACTACTACTACTACTACTATTATTATTATTATTATTATTATTATCATCATCATCATCATCATTATTATTATTATTATAAAGAGTTGGGCATCCCTGATGTCTTGGGTGGACTCCAAACATCTACCATCATTGGAACCACCAACATATTGAGGAAGGTGCTTAACCTCTAAAGCTGCTGGTCGGTAGCCGGGGTTAAGTTTTCTCGTCTGGCAGGTGAATACCATCTCCCTGTGCGGGATGTCATTCTGGACATGAACTTTGTTATTATTATTATTATTATTATTATTATTATTATTATTATTATTATTATTATTATTATTAATGTTAGTAGTGGTAGTAGTAGTAGTAGTAGTAGTAGTAGTAGTAGTAGTAGTAGTACTAGTACTAGTAGTACTAGTAGTTGTAGTAATAAATATGTACTTATTAGTATTTATATCTATTTTTGTATTTTCTTAAAAGGAAAAAAATATCTTCCCAATTCCTCTACCCCCAACTATTAGCTAATCTGTTCTATAATTAATGCTTCCATGTCTGTGTTACTTAGACTATCAGATATACTTCGGTGCTTATTGTAAACCAAAAGTTTGTTTGCTTAACATCTGTCTTATTCAATTATATAAAAACCCCATAAAGTTAGGTATGGTGTTTGTATTTTTGGAAAGCTAAAAGAGTTTTTTGGATTATTTTCTTCATAAAAGGATTTGAACTCAATAGAATAAGAACTCAACTTAGTGGTGTAACTTAAGAGGATAATTTCACCATATAGATATATTTGTATTGAGTCAACTGAGATAGAATGTGTAATTAATAGAAATTTCTGTTTGTACTTTAGTTCGTAAAACCAGTAAAATGATGACTAGTTAAATCTGTTGAATGAAAGGCTGATGAGGGTAAATTCAGCCTTCTGACAATTTATAGTTAAATATCTTTTAGACCACAAATGCTATTATTTTAAAACTTTAGGAATTGTCTTAATTTATTTCTGGAATTAAAAATTAAAAATTAATCACAGGCAACAGTGACTTCAAGGTGACCAAAGGAATTAAAATCGAGGTAATCATCATACTTTTTGACATACTGAGTACTTTTTAATGCGAACTAGACTTAACGTTGTGTAGTATCTATCCATACATTAGTTAAATTTTACGTTTTGCACAACTCTATAATTATAATGTTTCTAACCTTATAGCATGTTTAATAAAGACAAATACTTTAAAAAAAACTTCACATTTTTAATGATATTAATATCTATATATTGATATTCAATTTTACTTATTGATATTGATACTTACATTTTAATATTGATATTTATGTTCTAATATTTATATTTGTATACTGGTATTTATGTTTACCTATCTGTCTGTCTGTCTGTCTATCTCTGTCTCTGTCTCTCTCTGTCTCTCTCCCCTCTCTGTCTCTGTCTCTTTCTGTCTGTCTCTCCCTCTCCCTCCCCTCTCTCATTCTCTCTTAGTGATGATTTTTAATTAATGGGTCATCATATGATAATATCATAATTATGATATTACATGGTTCACAGGAGTTAACGTTTGCAATAATAGCTATTATTTGACATGAGCACGATGGGCTTGCAATCTCTATAAGTAGATGGTTCAAAATTAAGCCTTTTGTTCGCCTTATTAATTATTGTTGCAGCCAGTAAGCAGTGTACCTTTTGAGGTTCATATGATCAGGTCATAGTTGTCTAGTTCTAGATTTTTACCTTCTGCCTTCAAAGGTATACTTTAGAATTCTTAGGAGACAAACAAACCATGCAATACAAAAAAGATGTTTTACATTTTCCTTAACAAAGACTTTTAAGAGCAATAAAAATCATTAAATAACATAAATTTTAACAAAATCAACTTGCCTACACACTAGTTACAAAGAATGGGTTTCTCTACAAAGGACTGTTAGCTCCAGCTTTCATATGATGCAAATAACACAGTTACCTCACTAGAGTAAAACATATGAAGGTACTGAAAAGAAATAGTGTGGAAAGGGTAGTGAATAAAGGGTTTGCATGGCCAATTTCAAATTAGTCTTTTAAAAATCTCCCTGTAGTTTCTACTGATTGAGAAACTCAGAACTTTTGAGAAGAAACAAAGAATGTTTCCTTTCCTTTCTCGAAATTCTTTACTTGCTGCCTTTTAAATGTAGGTAATTGGAGTCACATGGTTTTGGTACTTTCTCTCACATTTTTCACATATTATGAATGTTTCTCTCACAACTTTATAAAACAAACCAACATCATCTGTTTTCATTACATTTGATTAAAGCTCAATGGATAACTTTTTATTGGTTTGGATAAGTCAATTGATGCACCCTAGAGCACAAATCAGTGCACCTATTTTTTTTAACTGTGGTAAACCAATAGGATTTAGTCTTTAAAGAATTACACAATTGTATTTACTCAAGCAAGATAATCAGGTAACTTCTTTTTAGTAACTTATCTTGCAGAACACATGGACCAAATAGTAACTTCCGGTATTTCTCGCAAGATCTGCAACCAAAATTTTATTGGCATTTGAAATAGCATTAAAATTTTTAGGATGAAATGTATTTAAGCCATTCAATTCAAATCTTTTAAGCCAAAATGTTTTTATAGAAAGCATCTGAAAATTCTTTTGGAATGAAATAACTAATATTCGATTTTATTAAACGTGGATGAGCTGATCCCCCCTTTTGCTCTGGATAGGCCAGTATTTCTGAAAACGAAGTCATCTTTTCAGCAAAACAGTTGCATCAGTTCATTTCTGATCCTGATATACATCAGTCTCATATAGAAAACACTTGAATAGATATCAAGATGTTGAAAAAGAAGCAAGAGTGTTTATTTCATAACAATAGGTTCAGAATGAAGTTCAAGAACGTTAATTTATTTATTTTTACACATTAAATAAATACATTCGTGTTTTCGTTTCGGTTAGATTGGGGTTAAAATAAATAAAAAAATAAATAATCGTATAGCATAAAAGTAGGCTCTTTTTTGTTGACTGTGTAATTATTTTTTTAAGCTCATTTCAATTTCTATCTTTTTATCACTTCTAGAAAATTTAATCTTAAAACAGCGAGAGTTGTATTTAAGTATTTGATTGTTTCAATAATTGTTATAGTTTTATGAAAATAAGTGCATTGCAAAAAAAAAACACAAAATTTTTTTTCGTGATAAAGCTCAGCTTAACATTTGCAGAGTATTGATAAAAGATAAGTGAAAAGTTATGTTTATTAGGATTTCTGATTTGAATATAGAATTTTGGATGAAATTTGAAAGGTAATCAATACAGAACGTTAGCAAATTTCATTCAATTATTTAAACTGAAAAGTTCTTTCTGACTTATCGTATATTACTGATGTATTTGATTTAAATTGATTAATTAATGAATTGTCATGGCTATTCTTTACAAATAACTATATATTGTTTTGCAGTTCACTGGAAAAAATCAGGGCCTTATTTATCTATTGTATAAAATTCAAAGGAGGTCACATTTTGAGATATAAGTAACTTCATTTCATTCTGTGTGCAAGAACACTCTACTCCAGCGTTGTAACTTCATACCATTAATATTATAAATGATCATATTTTTTACTGTGTTATGATTCACAAGCCAACAGATGATGATGAAAGATAATGACGAGTTATCCTTCTACGATGTTTTAAAACAATCAACTGTAGCTTTTAAATAAGCAACTCTATATGTTTACTAAATCCATCTTTACCAGGCAATTTGATGTAGAATAAAACTAAACAAAAACGGAATAATAATATTTTCCTGACTTTAAGATTTAAAATTCAAGGAAAACAATCGAGATCTCATAAAGAATATTTCGATATCTTTATCTTGTCATCATCAGCTGTAAAACTTTCTTGGATAAATCAATCAATAAGACTCATACTGACTTTATTCTAGAAAGACACACACATTGATCAATACTGCCACTTTTTAAGCCTAAGCCATTTTAAAAGGTCGTAATTTATAAAAAATTGGTGTGAAATTATAGTAAAATTTAAGAAAACATTATGAAATGAAAATTGCAATTCGTAAGTTACAACACATGTGAATTTAATAATAAATAACAGTAAGCATATGAAATAAAATAAAACAAAGACTAAGTAATAATATTTTCCTGACTTTAAGATTTAAAATTCAAGGAAAACAATTGAGATCTAATAAAGAATATTTCGATATCTTTATCTTGTCATCATCAGCTGTGAAACTTTCTTGGATAAATCAATCAATAAGACTCATACTGACTTTATTCTAGAAAGACACACACATTGATCAATACTGCCACTTTTTAAGCCTAAGCCATTTTAAAAGGTCGTAATTTATAAAAAATTGGTGTGAAATTATAGTAAAATTTAAGAAAACATTATGAAATGAAAATTGCAATTCGTAAGTTACAACACATATGAATTTAATAATAAATAACAGTAAGCATATGAAATAAAATAAAACAAAGACTAAGTAATAATATTTTCCTGACTTTAAGATTTAAAATTCAAGGAAAACAATTGAGATCTAATAAAGAATATTTCGATATCTTTATCTTGTCATCATCAGCTGTGAAACTTTCTTGGATANTATATATATATATATTATTTATTTATCGTTATCCCCCCGGTCACTGGAGCTCAGACGGTGCCCTACAGAAGGACTTGGTATTGGCAGTGAGGAATTTCTTGACAGGATGCCCTTCCTGAAGCCAACCAATGGTTTTTTCTTTTGTAAAGTTCCAAAATCCTTTCAGCAGTTTCGAAAATCGAATCAGAACCTGTTGGTTACTGTGCAACTGTATTAACCATTAAGCCACGGCTCCTCACAAATATATATATATAAATAAAATAACACACACATATATATATATATATATATATATATATATATATATATAAATATATAGATATACTTATATTTAACATAAAAAGCAGAGAAAAAGTAAAGTCAACCTGTGATAGTTTCCTAATATTTTCTTAGGAGCAGAAATAATAAAATGCTTAGATATTAGGTATAGCAATGGAGAGTAACAAAGGACATAAAAAGGCGATAAAGACCTGGGTAACATTTACACAAACAAATTTAGACGGATGCAATGAAGACAGCAGGCAATAGATTTTGGACCTGACAATGCGGGGGAAGATAATTTGCGCATAGAATTAAGAATCCGACAATCACCTTGTAAAAAGGACTAATATCTGTAAATAAAGAAGCTCAAATTATTATCAATTATAAAGTACCTTAAACATTTATTTTAAATGTAATGAAGGAAACTAAAAAACGTCAAGCAAATAACCAACTCCAAAAGGGATTATTTTAATAATTAATTACATTTATGGTCAAGGGACGCTCAGACCCTCAAACAACTAATTCGTCATCGATAGAGCTAAATTCCAAACTCTCACATTTACCGACTGACACCTCATAAAGTCCTAAACAGCATTTCTCATATCTTAATCCAATATCCAGCCAGCATTAATATTGCTTATTCTGTTGACAAAATAATGCATCTTGTTTTCAATAATTTACCAGGCGTTTTCTCTTGCCTTGGTAACGTTAAGGGAGAACTGACTACATGAATTGATTGCTTTTGCTAGGTTGCCTTCTTTGTTTGATAACAAGTGTTAAAGAAGTAACCTCCTTAATAAATTTGGTCAAAAATGTAATTTATTATGTCTAGAGACACAGTTATTTTGTTTTATCAATGTGTAAATCTATTAATATGTTATCAGATAACGATTTCTTTCTCTAGGGTTGTCAAGTAACCTTTTCGAAATCTGACCGTCAGGTCTGTCGGAATTAAATGCTTTTAATATTTAGAATAATACCAAAAGCAAACAACAGCCGTTTTTCTGCTCAGTCAAGAGCTTGTGGTCTTCTAAAATCAACAAAATAGTTGCTTAGAGATTAAGCTTGTGTGGCATTGAATTATTTAGTTGTGATAAGGAATGCAAAATACGGCGGCTGTTTATCGCAACACTTGTTATCAAACATGAAGATAAAAAGACCATGTATTCTTTCCATCCAAACAACATTCTGTTTCTTGACGTTTTTAAGTTGTTACTTGGTGTCATGCAGTCAAGAAAGTCCTGAAAAGTGCAGAAAATGTGAAAACACTGTCATCAAGTGATGGGAGGGATTGACAATATTTAAAGAGGTGTTCCATAACTTTCGAATTCAGTGTTAAAGTCAGTTTAATACATTGCTCTATCCAGCCCTAATCGCAGGTGCTAAGCACAAAATGTGATTCTCAAAATCCTTTGGCTTCTGGATTAAGTAGAAGAACAAATGAAAGCCTTCAAAGCAGGTATTTCAAACTGATGCAGAAATTTGATTAGTATAGATACAATATGAATATATAATATGAATATGCAATTTGAATATATTATATAATATAATATAATATAATATAATATAATATAATATAATATAATATAATATAATATAATATAATATAATATAATATAATATAATATAATATAATATAATATAATATAATATAATATAATATAATATAATATAATATAATATAATATAATGTAATGTAATGTAATATAATATAATATAATATAATATAATATAATATAATATAATATAATATAATATAATATAATATAATATAATATAATATAATATAATATAATATAATATAATATAATATAATATAATATAATATAATATAATATAATATAATATAATATAATATAATATAATATAATATAATATAATATAATATAATATAATATAATATAATATAATATAATATAATATAATATAATATAATATAAAGGGAAAACTAAGAATAGCCGCATAGCACATCAGAGGCTTGCGTAAAAGCGGCAAAACCTTCAACATTTGTACAGAAGTGAAAGGGCTCAGGTGCGACACATGTAATTGTCAGAAACTCACGGTAACTGCAGTGGTGAAATGAGTATCCATAACTCCAAAAATATTAAAAGTAAGTCTCCGCGCTCATCCTGTGAACATCACAGTTGTCCAGGTTTATGCGCCAACCCTAGACAAGTATGACGAGGTGCATGACGATTTCTATGAGACACTGCAATCCACCCTCAACCGAATCAGCCGTATTGACTACTTAGTAGTAATGGGAAATTTCAGTCTCATAATTGGTAGTACCCTCGAGCCGGACATCATCAAACCATATGGTACAGGAATTCGAAATACAAGTGGTCAAAGCTTAGTTGACTTCTGTGGAACTAAAAACCTTTTCATCAGCAAAACAAACTTCAAATACCACGTCCTTCAGGACATCGAAGACATCAAAGAGCAATGGAGATCCTATACAGTAGCGCTATAGAACATGGAGGGACTGAGTAGATCTCGCACTGCAAAATTCTCGAAAGATAAAGAGTCTCCACCATTCACTTCGGAAATATAAGTACAAAAAGCGATGAAAAGGCCTAAAAACAACAAAGCTTGTAGGATCGATGAACTGCCAGCGGAGATCTTGAAAATTTTGGATGCTGATAATGCAATCATTGACCTCATTAGGAAGTTTTGTGGCAAAACGTATTGAGTGAAGATTAGTTAGACAATTTTTGAACGTCTCTATTTACTTACCTTTATTTAAGAAAGGCGACAGCAAGGACTGTGCATGCTATAGGACCATTGCACTGATCTCTCACACCCGCAAGATAGAGATGTGAATCATCCAGTCCTTGGCATTTAATCAGGATCTTACATCTCGTCTCCTTCTTTTTTGAAAATCCCATCACAAATTATTTCTTTCTATTTATCTCCATACCTTTCTGAAAAAGCAAAAAGCGAAATTAAAAAAGCAAAGTAAAAATATATGTTTTTGGATCGTTTTGATCCATCGCAATAATACTGTTGAAGTCTGATAGTCCACAGATAACCATAATTTGTAATATATATATATATATATATATATATATATATATATATATATATATATATATGAAGAAATGAAATTTAATAAACCAACAAAAATATTACCAAAAATATATTAACCCAAGGCATAGGTGCTAACCTTAAACCTTTAACTTAAAATTATTCAAGTGACATAATACATGGACGCACTCAGAAGCAAAAGGATTCCAGAAACTTGCATTCTGAAGAAAAACTAAAAATTAGAGAGATTTATAACAGCGAAAGACAACAATGGCATGAGAATGAAAACGTTGAAATAAACAAGTCATCCAAAATGCATTAAAGAGAGCTGGTACCAATGAGGAAAGCTTAGCAGAGCATTTCCCATTTTAATACATTTAAAAAAGACTAAGACAAAATGAGGCATCGGCTAAGAGTAGTAACAAAGTTTGGTCCTATCAAGCTACAAAAACATCTCTGACCTTGATCAATAACATCAAGCTAAGATGACAGAAAACCTGTCAAGATATACCAACAAATACTTTTATGCAAATATGAATGGTAGATTTATGGAGGGAATCTCTTGAGGTGTAAGTTACTCTGAAGCACTATACATACATCCAATCTTTTTATAAGCAGACTTTCAAATAGATTGAATATAAGTACTGCAATAAAGATCTGAATGCAATGATAAGCCAAGCATCTTCATTGATGAACATTCCTTGAGAAGAGAAGCAGCCCTACCAGGGTTAACATCGTAATGATATCCCATGAATACTGGAGAGTGATAAGACTACAGATTTAGTAAATGACATCAGTTGCTTTTTAGTAACATTGAAAAAACCAGAAAACTTCCTTCCGCATTCTCTAACATCCTGATTGTCAGATTCTAATTCTTCAACAAGATTGACTTGTTTCTACTGAGCTGCCTTGTAGTCAGTGGCAGAATACATGGTAGTGTCTTCAGCATATATGTTAATAAGCTGAAACAAATTAATTTTTAAAATTATTGACGTAAAGAGGGAAGAGAGTCGGACAGAATATAGAACCTTGAGGAAAGTTAGCTTTGATAAAATACTAGTAATTTTTGTGACACTCATTTTACGATCTGAGAGAAAGCCGTGAAGAATTCCAAAGACCCATTTACAAATACTATAACCAGTTTATAAAGCAAGACATTATGCCACACCTTATCAAATGCCTTAGAAATACCATGTGCTTTAGCTGGTTTAGCTTTAGTCCTTCATACGATTTATCACAGAAGTGTTTATTATATTTTTATTGTAAACAACTGAATTGTATCATCCTCTATAAAGATAGAAATATAATAATAATAATAATAATAATAATAATAATAATAATAATATCCATAAAACCTAAAGATATTTTCAGTGCTTACAGTCAAAAGGTCACCAATTGAGAGAGATTCTCTAAACCTGTAATGAGCATCAACAAAGAGACCTAGGTTCTGCAATTATTCTATCAGTACACTGTTGATAAGTTGTTTAAAGATCTTATTTGGGCCCATCAAACGGATCACATAAATTCTTGAAGAGAAGAACAATTTTAGAAACTCGCTTTTAAGGTGAAAAACAAAACTCTGATAGTCATATGTTAAAATATTTGGAAACCAGAGGAAAATAGTTCAGAAGAACACTCTTTCATAACAACTATCAGAATCAAATCTGTACCATGATATTTAGATTGATCAAAACCATAAACAATCTTTGCACCTAATCTTGCATTTATACTGAGTCCAAAATCTGATCAGTTTTTGGAGAAAACGTTTGCAAAGAATCAGTATCATTTAGAGAGGAATTAATAGAAAACAATCTGAAATAAAGTAGATAAGGCTTTTCTTTTGAGCACAGGTAAATCGAACATCATCAAGGAGTGGAAGAATAATAGACTTGTCGGAATTCATAACACTATTGTAGATCTTTCAGCAATAATGACTTTCAAGTATTTGAGTTCAAAGAGATTGTCGAACTGTTTCAGCATAGCCAGATTTAGCTTCAGAAATCATTTTTTTAGAAGCAATGTTGGCCGATCTGAAAGAAATCCAAGAGTTACCAGCTCCATCGCGTTAAACATAGAACAACATAGAAGTAAAAGGAGTGAGAATTTAATCATGGAGAAGAATTAGGTTTGTCTATGTAACTACCACTACGTAGAAATATTTCAATACCAACTTGTTCCAATTTCGTGAATTCTGTTGCAGTATCAGAAGCTGGTTTGCTAAAGATAGCATTCCATAGAATATGACCACAAAATGGACATCTCAGTTTGCCTGGCAATTAAAAGCCTTAAGATAAGTTGGCCTGTATAGAAGATTTAAAACAGTAACCTCAACTTCAATAGTGACAACAACATGATCAGTAGACTCAAAAGGTAGTGAAGATGACAATTTGTAATTCTCAGGAACAGAAGTCAAAAAAAACAAAAGAGAAGTCTGTCCATAGTCTGAATAACGAAATTTTGTTGAAAAATCAACAAGATGTTCGAGATCAAAGGCACGAGAGAAATTGTTATTAACTTCTCCAGGTCTGTGAGTCCTGTTATTATGACTCAAGAAAATTTGATGCGCACTTTAGTTACCAAAGACAAAGGTGTTAGCTTTGTGATATTTGTCCAAAGTCTTACCAATAGAGTATGTTATTGTTTTGATGACTGAGCAAGAAATAGAAGAGGGAGATCAATACAAGAAAAACAGAAAAGCTTATTTTTGCATTCAATTTCTTCTACCCTTGAAAATCATGAAAAAAAAAGAAACTGATGGCCGAAATCATATCACAGACACAGACTATCAGTATGCTATCATATGATCCTAGAGCTGACGGGGCTGGTAATTAAGGAGGAAGTGACACCATATTGCCCTTATTGGAGTAGAGTGTTGGTTATCTGACTATGCCACCCATGTCTTTAACTGTGACACCATCTGGAGGAGTGTTAGCAATCAAGGCTAAAGAGTATCTCCTCCACATGTGACAAACAACCCAGCCAGATACCAGGCTGCTATTTCAAGGTCTGGGGGATGATATATATATTTTTATATAAACATACCTGTCCTTGCCATAAATTGAAGTGAAAGTAAAATTTTGTACTAACATCGATAAAAATAGCAGTGATACACAATATAACAACGGGTTTAACTTTGAGTAAATGATTGCGACAATAGATTGGGTTTCTCGTCCTGAAACATGAAACTGGTTTGTGTTTGCTTTTCGTGTATACTAACAGGAATTAAGACTAAGTTTAGTCAAGGCATGAGTAAACAGTATGACCCAGCTTTGCTCTTCAGGCTCAGCAAAGAAAAACAAACAAACAAACAGAAGAGAAATAGGCACAACAAACCTGATGAGTTACTTCCACAAATGACAAAATGATAGACATTTCTTTTACTATTATTTAAATATATTCAACACAGAATTTTTAGAACTCTGAATATTCAGAGTGAAGAATTTGGTCCCTACAATAACATCATCAGATATAGCTACTGACTTGAAATTTGGTGTGGTATTGGTTCATATTATAAGATCATAAAATTAATTCAACAATCTTATTAATTTTTTTTCAAATTTTGAAATTTTTATTTAACAAAATTGATACCTTGATAAATAATTGACATACCTTTACATAATTGTTACTACAACAA
The DNA here is from genome assembly GCA_003991215.1 of Morbakka virulenta. Classification (NCBI taxonomy): domain Eukaryota; kingdom Metazoa; phylum Cnidaria; class Cubozoa; order Carybdeida; family Carukiidae; genus Morbakka; species Morbakka virulenta. The sequence goes on along the minus strand of RDPX01000115.1, from coordinate 711,143 downwards.
ATAGGACGAGGTTTCTAACTTACCATTTTGGAAAAACTTGACAGTCAAAAAGAGATGTCATTTGATTAAAAGTACACTTACTTGTCAGCTCTTCTAACATTGCACAATAATTTATAGGAAAATCTGTTTCCGATTTATTGTGCGGAAAGTGAGTCATAAAATGATATAAGAGGAAAGATGATGATAAATATGATATCTGAATAATATTTCCAGTTCAATGATATAGCATTACAAAAAATATGCGGATATATATCTAAAAATATATAATTTTGTGACAGTGTCTAAAAATAAAAGGTATAATGTTCAAGATGTTCAATTTGAAAAAGTAAAATAAAGATGTGCCAAAATGATCCCAGATAAAAGTCAGAAAAATTGTTATAAAATCAAGCGGATTGAACAACCTTATCAGGACTTAATGACAAAAGTTGACAGGAGTGACCAAATAACTTACTTTCTTACCCTTATCCATGATTTCTATGGGAACTTTGGTGCCCGTTGGTGTTGATGACTCTCTGCGTTAGCTGTCGCCACTGTGTCCTGCTTTGAGCTTTTCTCAGGGTAGCAGATAGATTGATGTTGGTCCATACAGTGATGTCGTCACTCCTTGTTTCGACTGGTTTGCCAGGCTTGTTCTTCCTTCAACAATGCCAAACATGCTCTTTTAATCAGGCTGTCATCAGTTATACAGAAAATGTGTTCAAAGAGGCCAACCTTTCTTGTCTTTATTGCCTGCTACAGGCGATCGACTGTAGGTAGTTGATTCAATGCCACGTCACTTGTGATTCAGTCGAACATCTGATACTCAGCAGACGTCTGCAGAAGTGAAATTCTATGGCCTCAACCATGTGCCAGACTTCAGTTCTAAGAGTCCATGTTTCGCATGCATAGAGTAAAATGTTGAATACGCAAGAGCGAAGGACTGCTATCTTGGTTCTAATTGCTATGTCCTTGCTGCTCCTTGCTGATCTTGCCGAGTACACCGTAAGTGAGAGCTATTCGGCGTCTAATTTCTTTTGTGCTCTTGCCATCTCTTATTACTTTACTCCCGATGTAGTCCAACTCTCTGGCTCTCTCAATCACTTCCTCCTTAAGTAAGATTTCTTTATCAGCTTCCTCAGAGATGTACAATGCCATCATCTTGATCTTGGCAGCATTGATCTCAAGGCCTTAGATTTTTGTCTCGTCACTGACTTGGTCGACACTCCTTTGTAGAGTTCAAGAACATTGTTAGGTGAGATCGATATCGTCCACGTATCTTCAGTCTTTCAGTTGGAAACGTGTGTTTTGATAAACAGTCGATGCTTAGCTACAAATTCCAAAAGTCTTTCACCTCTTTCGTTCCTCCCATCATAACCATATCTTCCCAAAAATTGATCATCCTTCATAATAACCCGCGAGAGGGTGGAATAGGCTGAAATTATTTAAAGCTCATTTAATAATTTTAATGCTTGTTTTAACTTTTTTGAAGTCTCACATTTAAAAGGTTATATATATATATATATATATATATA
>RDPX01000115.1:677017-702202 GCA_003991215.1 Morbakka virulenta | reverse complement strand
ATATATATATATATATATAACACTCTAATACGAAAGTTTGGTTGAGCACTCTATCTGAGATGGGAACCTGTTGTTAGAGTAATGCAATGCTTACTGCGCATGCGTAGTTTGAGCACTCTGACAGGATCCCACAGTAACTCTTTAGGCTGTGTTTGCTCCGGCAACATGGCAAGAGAGTTATGTCTCAGAAGCTCTGTGCTGCACTGATGAGCCCACAAAGGGCGAAACAGTACTGTCTGCAGATTGAGTATATATATATATATATATATATATATATATATATCACAGGCCATTCAGAACTACAAGAATAGGTAAAAATAGAACAACAGGAGATAACAGATTGTTAACACTATTTACATATGTTAGTATTTTGATTTGTAGTTAGCGAGGAGAAATTTGTTCATGTGTTGACATTTGGCAATCAGTTCACTTCTTTTGTTTAAAAGTCCGCTTTTGTTCTAGTAGTTTAAAATTTTAAATTTTTCTTGTAAACAAAGTGAACATGTGCGTCCATGGGTTGTGTAGCTGTTGGAGTGTTTATTTATTGACCATTTCAGCTTTGGGATGGTTTCATTATTGTCTTTCATGTCCCATACGTAGGAAGATAGTGATGTACTCTTTTTGTACTTCCTGTTTGACAGCGACTGCTTATGGCTTTTCCATCTGATTTTAAAGTCATTTTTTGTTAATCCTATGTAAACCTTCGTGGGAAAGTTGGGGGGCGGTTACTTCACATTTATAAATGATTGGCTCTTTGTGGCAGTCACCATTTAGGGGGCATTCGTCTTTCTTTCTGCAATGACATGGTTGGCTTTCTTTGCTTGGATTAAAAGAAATCTTTCTGCTGTGGTTTTTGATGAGGGTTCCTATGTTTTGGGTGCAATTGTAGCTCACTTTGACATTGTTTTTGTTGAAAAGTTTTTTCAGGTGGTTTGCTTTGAAGTGTTTTTCGATTAGTAGGAGGAATTTCTTTGCTACGTTGGTGGATACATTTCTGCTGAATAGGGGTTTAAATCAAATGATATTACACGAGCGGTTTCTTTTCTTTGGTGGGTTGGGCTTAGGGTATTTCAGTTGGATGTTTTTGTAGCCGCTTTTCTTCAGTGCTTCTTCGTATTCGGGTTTGGCGGTATCGAAAACGGTTTCGTTTGAGGACTTTTTTTACAGTAATTTGGCTATGGCAGTTAGAAGTTGTTTTATAATCTGCTAGGGGTGGCTGGACCATGTATAAATGTAAAGCAGGGAGTCGTTTAGATTCTTGTATGGCTGGTAGGTTTTGCTTCTGAGATTGAGGGTGACGTCGAGGAAGACGGCAGAATAGAGTCCGCAGGTTATTTTTATTAGGAGGTCAAGAGATTTAAATGATTTGATGATATCCTTTCTGAGTTTGTCGATTGCTTTTCCACTTGTATTTCGGATAATCATGAGCGCTTGCTTTAAAGTCATAAGGGAAGCGCCAACTTTATGAACCTTCAGCTTAAACAATGATTAATATACCCTAAGAAAAGGTTGTTGGGATGTTGTATGGTAACCCTAACCGTAACCCTAATCTACACAAAAAAAGTTTTTGTGTAACTTTTATTTTGTAAGTATTTCATCAACGTTTTTCTCTATTCAATCCTTCTTTATCAGATGTTAAATTTGAAGACCGAGTTTTACAAAATGTCCCCGTTTCTAGGATGTTGTTATGAGCTAGGGGTTTTGTACCTAACCACTCCTCAAAAGCTTCCCTCTAATTTTCTTTGTTTGGTCGCTGGTCTCTTTGAAATACCTCTTACTACATGAAGTTATGGATTGTCGCAAAAAGATTGCGCATTACTTTTTCTTGTAAGAAAATAAATGGTGCATCTATGAAAAATATGTCAATATATTGCACGCATTGTATACTGCATTGTTCATGAAGATCTTATTTCTTCCACTTGTCATCAACCAGCCACAGCAGTCCTAACTGATCTCATGTACATGCATTCCACTAGAATTGACAAATTTTGAAAAGTGAGAAGTTTTCTTCCACTATGGGATATATAATTCTCTCGTGATCACAGATGATAGAGACAAAGCTCTGAAAAATAGCTATTTGACATGCTATGATTCGTCTTATCTCTTTTTCATATGGATAGCTATTATTAGACGTATTGTCAAAGATTTACTTTTCAACAAAAACAACAAAAGATCTCAAAATTGAGTGCAGCCTGGTTTGGTTTTGTTTAATAGTATTAACTGATCACTTTCGGTGAATAAAGGTAACTTCTAATTATTTCCACTACCATATTAAATGCCAGCTCCATCATTTTATGACATTGAAAGTACTCTCTGTCAATTCTAAAATGATAGTATGATTATTGTCATCTTCCTCTGTAGTCACAATATCTTCATCTTGCCAGGCTTACCATTCACTTTTCTTTCCTCTTTTCATCTCACTTACACTTACTTTCTTTTCTTTTCGCATAAATTACTTTGGTAATTATATCTATAACCAAAAAAAGTTTCTTTGTCAATGGCCAAAACATTATCTTTTTTATCTTCTACCTGCTCGTTACCCTAAAGCTGTTTCAAATAATCTTTGCTTGTCATTTTCGTTAAAATTTTGTTCGTACCATTTCTTGGCCTGAGTCAATTATTGGCCTGAATTTGGCAAAAACTGGAATGATTTCATATTCAGCGCACATGTTGGTATGTGGTAAGCAATGTGGTAAGAAATGGCACATGTTGGTATGTGGTAAGCAATGTGGTAAGAAATGGGCACATGTTGGTATGTGGTAAGCAATGTGGTAAGAAATGGGCACATGTTGGTATGTGGTAAGCAATGTGGTAAGAAATGCGCACATGTTGGTATGTGGTAAGCAATATGGTAAGAAATGGGCACATGTTGTTATGTGGTAAGCAATGTGGCTTCTATCATCAAGAGAAGTTGACTGATCCTACATATTTTACATGTGTGTTGGTAGATGATCGACCTATTAAAAATCCTTCTTTTAATAATGAAGAAATATTACCACAGAACGAATATTTCCTTTCCAAGCAAAAGATCAAAACAACAAGGAGAACAAGAAAAATGTGAATATAATTTTAAAGTGCAGAATTTGGAATTATAAACAAATGGAAATGACAAACTCAATTAAAAATTTCTTTGCAGGATGATCTGGGTAACAGCTTAAAGCTGAAGCCTAAAATGTCACAGAATGTAGTAATGAAATCATGAGTAACTGGTCGAATAAAGTTCTATACACTCATATATTTTACTTTCCTTTTACTTAGAATACCCTCTTTCAATATTCTGTTGACAATTTCCCAGTTTTAAAGGCTACACCTAATTTTTTATTAGCAGTTAATTAATACTAGTTTTTAATTTTATTAGTCTTTCCCCAGATGGAAAAACCAGTTTCAATTCAATGTATGGATAACTAAACCTGTCTAGAAATAAACTCATTGCCAAGCTACCAGACTGAAAAAGGAAGGCTATAAAAGTATTGGCAATATATACTGAAAGAAAAGATGTGAATTATTATACCATACTATTAAAAGACTATGTGATTTTATACTATGCTAACTTGCAAAACAACATACTATATTGTATAGTATTTTACTATATAGTACCATATTATGCTGCTAAAATTTATCAAGTCAAGATTAGTCTTCATAGTTTAAGTTTGAAAACCCAAATTACATTGTCATGTTTTGGATTGATGAATGATCGAAAATTGCAAGAATTTGCTGAAGGAAGCAAGTTTTGGTTTTTCCTTAGCATTGGTAATTTTTAAATTAAAAAATCTTAGTTTTAAGGTATTTAGGAAAATAATAACTAAAAACTAGAAAACTCTCTTGAACATGGCTTTTCTGTCAAGTATGTAAACTGTATTTCATCCCCATCAGCTTTGTGCGGTTGTTTACATGCTTCTCCTTTTTGCAAGAGCAAGGATCTGTGTATCCTAATGATGATGATTAAAAGGAAGTCTGATATATTTGTGTGGTTGAATGACCTGAACTTTTTTGTCAAACAATAGATCCTCTGCCCTACAAATGTGTTCTAAATACTTTCGAAGCTCTCTTGCCACCTTGATCATTTTGTCTTTCGGTTTGTTGCAGAGCAAAATAAAAGGCAATCAATTCCATGCAGAAGTATAAGGAAAAGTCACAGTGTTGTTTAAGTAAAGGATGTAGTTTTGTTTTTTGTAAAGTTTCAAAACTTAGTAAAGAGCTATTTATACTTAGAATGAAGTTTTTAAACACATTAATACACTATTTTAGGGTTAAATCTTTTAGAGTGATGTTAAAAGTATAATTTTTGCATACATTGGAAATGGTAGAAGATGGATACAAACAGTATACAAGCATTTTTTTCTGCCATTATGAAAATTATCTTTTTTTCAAAACAAATTTGATATTTATAAAAAGTTAATTTCCATCACTTAACGAATACCATGCTAAAATTTTAGAAGAAAGGTTTTGACGTAAAATCAGAAATTTTAGAAAAAAGCTTTACTAAGTAATAAGACTAAAATGCTATTACTTACTGGTTTCTATGGAAAGGGATAAAGAGATTTTAAAATAAATATCATTTTTGTAATCAAGATCTTTCCTTTGTACTACACATTTAATTTCAAATATGTTTCTTGTCAGATACAGATTTCAGTTTTCCTGCCATTCACCTATCTTAAAAAGTATTTTCATCAAAGCCATTAATTTTAGTGATTTGACATAAATTTGCAATACATTTTAAATCGCTTGAAAATGTGCATTTTGTGCATTGAATTTTATTGAACAGTCAAAAAAAGGCAATTCAGGCATCAAGTTTGTAATTTCTAACTATGAGAAATAGAAATTGATTGTGATAACCTTTTAATGTCAATCTGATATTATTTGGCCAACGTACCCCAAAGCACAGCTTGTAATAACAGCTTCTAACGACTTCCTACGTCATTTTTCTCTCTCCAGATTGGAAACAGATTGGATGAGTAGAAGCTCAGTACGACTTCTTAAGGCGATTATAACTACTACGACTTAAAAATGGCTTGTAACCATTGAAAACACAGCACCATAAAACAGACGGATGAAATATTACAAAATCCTGAACAAAAAATATTAACACAACTATGCAGAAATGGTGATTAATAGGTATAAGTCAATGATATTTCAAACAGAGACTTTATCCCCCAAATATTTCTGGGTGTGTCATCATGGCAACAAATCGTGATGATCTCAATTTGAGAGCAAAGCTCAAAGTTAGCTTATTCCATTAAATGAAGTCTATAATTTCTTCAGAGCAAAGACATTTGTAATGAAAAATTACAAAACATAGTAAGTTTTAATCCGAAGCTTTTAGGAGAGGTAAAAACAGAAGAAAAAGAAGAATCCAACAAAAAGACAAAGAAAAGAAACAACCACCAATAAAGACAGAAAGAAAGGAAATAGACACCAATAAAAACAGAAAGAAAAGAAACAGCCACCAATAAAAACAGAAAGAAAAGAAACAGACACCACTCAAAACAGAAAGAAAAGAAACAGACACCAAAAAAAACAGAAAGAAAAGAAACAGCCGCTAATAAAAACAAAAAAAAAGGAAACAGACACCAATAAAAACAAAGAGAAAAGAAACAGCCACCAATAAAAACAGAAAGAAAAGAAACAGACACCAATAAAAACAGAAAGAAAAGAAACAGACACCAATAANAAAAGAAACAGAAACAAAAAAAAACAAAAAGACAAGAAACAGCCACCAACAAAAACAAAAAAAAAAGAAACAGACACCAATAAAAACAAAAAGAAAAGAAACAGCCCACCAATAATAACAGAAAGAAAAGAAACAGACACCAATAAAAACAGAAAGAAAAGAAACAGCCACCAATAAAAACAGAAAGAAAAGAAACAGACACCAATAAAAACAAAAAGAAAAGAAACAGCCACCAATAAAAACAGAAAGAAAAGAAAGAGACACCAATAAAAACAGAAAGAAAAGAAACAGACACCAATAAAACAGAAAGAAAAGAAACAGACACCAATAATAACAGAAAGAAAAGAAAGAGACACCAATAAAAACAGAAAGAAAAGAAACGGACACCAATAAAAACAGAAAGAAAAGAAAGAGACACCAATAATAACAGAAAGAAAAGAAACAGACACCAATTAAAAAGCAAAAAAATTGAGTGAAGTAGTTTTGGTAGGTACAATGCAATAAACAAATAAATATTTTAATCTTGAAAGGGATGGCAAAAAGCTTGCATGCATCTCTGGTTTTGAGATTTTTACCAACAATTAAACAGGAGTTCCATATTCAATGTTTGGTAAATGTTAGTCTATGACACAGCCTCAATAATGTAATATTTTTATGGATTTCAGAGCACTTTAAAACTAAAGTTTGTTTGGTGTGTACCACCTTTACAACAATTGTTTGCTCTATTAAACTACAACAATACTGAAATTCAAGGAACGAGGACGTAAACAACTGAGTAGCAATCTTAGCCACCTTTAACCCGGATGGGTGCAATAAAAAATTGTGGTACTCATCCTTGTTTCTAAATTTACTGAAAAATTGGTGTAAATGTGTTTAATCCTGGGACCTAGGATTTTCAAAAACGAGTAGGATATTTTACCCCTATTCAGAGGTCTTAGAAAAAAGGGTCTTTTGAAGAAAACATATCGAAAGAAACATACCTAGCTAACAGAAAATAGATGTTATGGATGTCAGTAAAAAGGAGGAAATTTAAAACTACATGCAATGTCAATGAAAGGGTATTTTTATTAAATACTCCGAATTAGGATGAGTTCCACATTTGCTGTAGGAGTTCACCCACCGAGCCTATAATACAATATACACTGTGGCCAATTACTAAAGGTTCAGAGAATGGAACCTAGAACCGACCGTAGAAATGAGTCTGAAGCTCACAGGGGACGATTTAGCTACTTCACATGCGATTGTTTTCCCAATCTAAGCTTTATTTTAAAGACTCTATACATTACAAGGGTGATTCTAAATATAAGGAAAAGTGGCCTGGTGTTGACTGGTAACGAAAACGTCATGCCTTGTAACTAATAAGTAGTATAAAGTAACTAAGTGGTTATTGACCAGTGGGAGTAGTTGAATTTTCACGACTCTTTAAATTACAAAGATTAAAATGGGTCAAGGTCTTTAGCTTTTCATTTTTCATTTCCCAAATTTAAATTGATCTTATGCAAAGCTGTTGAGCTTTATCACCTCCACCAAGTTCGTTAGGATAGGTCATTATGTTGATAAACGTTGAATACGTGAAAGTATTAGTTGCACAAGAATTTTAGTTATTTTTATAGTTTTCTACTATAAATATACATGAGTATATATATATATATATATATATATATGGTAGGGATCAGGTCAGGAAATGTACATTTCCTGACGAGTGAGTAAAATCACGAAACAGGCTTGTCGAAATGGATTGTGTAGTTTTTTTATTCTTTCCAACTTATTATATCTTATATATATATATATATATAGTATTAGAGTGAAACACTCAGAAAACTTTAGCCAAAGATGGAACTGGCTGAAAAAATGACAATAATGAGACAATGCATACACGAATAACCCACACCACAACACAAAGGACAACACAACCAAAAAAAAAATTTATATATATAAGAATGAACTATCATCACAGAGAAAGAAAAATAATGAAGCGTGATGAAAAATGTAAAATGATAGATGACTAAGAATAATGATTAAGATATATATATATATATATATATATATATATATATATATATATATATATAAGAATGAACTATCCGCACAGAGAAAGAAAAATAATGATGTATGAAGAATAGGATTTTGGTGAAGCGTGATGAAAAATGTAAAATGATAGATGACTAAGAATAATGATTAAGATATATATATATATATATAAATCCAGTATAGTATACAAAATAACTACACAAATTATTTTGTATACTATACTGGATTTATAAACGCTCTGGAAACATTGAGCACTCTTAGTGAACATTGGTATACTTTACTAATATTACTATATATATATATATATATATATATATATAACAAGAAGCCATGTTGATGGAAGCATTATGATTATTAAAAAATGTGAGTAATTTAATATATTGAAACGAATGCAAATCTACAATATTTGGTAAAAATCCTCATATGAAATGAAATAAGCAGCTTAGCGGAGGTATGCACTCTCTGAGTGCTTTTCTAGTTAACAATATATCTGCACCACTGACCTTGGTTTACATTATTAGATATAATTTGTTAATAATAACAATAAATAAATAATACATGTACCAGCCAATGGAATATCACCAAGTCTTTTAAAAAATTGTTTATTTTTTATTTATTTGATTAAATTCAGCCTTTGCTTTACAAGTGTTACCTCTTTAACAGATTAAAATAACATGGAGGTTATACATTGATTATTAAGAAAAATGAATACATCAAAAGTAAACAAGACGTACAGAATTTACAAATACTACAATATTGCACATAAAAATAAAATCTTTTATGATATAATTTATTTGGAAGAAGATAATACATTGTTTGCGTGTTTTGTCGAATATCTTTCTCTATTTTTTGAAACAGAAAGGACAATCAGAGTGTCTCGTTCTTCTTTATACTTTGACAAGTCTCTTTCCTTCAACTTCCGATTGCTTATTCTCTGTTTATATTTCTAATTTTTCTTAAAGTTTAACAATCCCCTTGTCCGTAGAGGTAGAGTGTGCTAACGAAATTTCTTTATAGACATCAACAAAGAATAATGGTTTTATGCCATTGGAAACCAAACCCTAATCACTATCACATAACACTCAAAATGCATCATTCAGTATTTAAAGACGCTTTCTATATCTTTCTCTGCCTATATCTATGTCTCACTAGACATTTCAGTATTACAAGAACATTCCACTTTAGCTCCTACAGTCACCTAAATGTGAATTCTTTTAGGAACAGCAACTTTTGCAAGCTCAAGGTGTTTTTTTCATTAAGAACAAAACAGTTTGTTAAAAAACTTTGGGCAATAATGGGCTCTCAGTGACTTATCGCATTTTGGCCCATAGCTCCAGACTTTTAATTGATGTTTTTATGGAGATTACAAAAGGTTTTTCGCTTCAGTTACTAAGCCCATTTTTATTACTTTTGATTTAAATTTCCATTATAATAAATGATCTTAACCCATCACTCTATTGTGATTATTAATGAAAAATTTATTTCCTTCTGTTATTGGTTTGTTTAAAACGAATCCATTTAAAAATTAAGTAAGCTCTTAGGATTTAGAGTATAGAAGGTCTCTAAAAAAGGAATCAATTTTCAGGAATTACTGTTGTAGGCAATAAGTTTTTGTTTTATGGCTACAAATGTTTACATACTGCTTGGAATTGGCTCTTAACAATATAAAAAATACGTAAGATATGCTTTTAGAACTAATATGTAATACAAACCCTAAAAATATACACGTGGTATACACCAGAATAACTAACTTTCTTTAAAGATCACAGTTTATTTGTTTGACATTTGTTGAAGAATTCGGATTCAAGGACAGACAAAACCTGATCAAATTAAATGGAAATCCATCTATAATTTAATACATGATATGTTTGTGACCAAGTATTATTCCAGCTTACTTTCTTTATNAATGTAATATTTTTATGGATTTCAGAGCACTTTAAAACTAAAGTTTGTTTGGTGTGTACCACCTTTACAACAATTGTTTGCTCTATTAAACTACAACAATACTGAAATTCAAGGAACGAGGACGTAAACAACTGAGTAGTAATCTTAGCCACCTTTAACCCGGATGGGTGCAATAAAAAATTGTGGTACTCATCCTTATTTCTAAATTTACTGAAAAATTGGTGTAAATGTGTTTAATCCTGGGACCTAGGATTTTCAAAAACGAGTAGGATATTTTACCCCTATTCAGAGGTCTTAGAAAAAAGGGTCAATAAGTTTTTGTTTTATGGCTACAAATGTTTACATACTGCTTGGAATTGGCTCTTAACAATATAAAAAATACGTAAGATATGCTTTTAGAACTAATATGTAATACAAACCCTAAAAATATACACGTGGTATACACCAGAATAACTAACTTTCTTTAAAGATCACAGTTTATTTGTTTGACATTTGTTGAAGAATTCGGATTCAAGGACAGACAAAACCTGATCAAATTAAATGGAAATCCATCTATAATTTAATACATGATATGTTTGTGACCAAGTATTATTCCAGCTTACTTTCTTTATTTTGAGAATAAAACTGATTATCTACCAGGTAAATTCTTTTTATCATAGCTGATAAAAATAGAAATTAGAAATAAAGAACATATGTTAAAACAGGTAATTTTGACACAATGGTTGATTTTCAACTGGGAAAATTAAATCCAACAGTGCTTCAAAAGCAGTGATCTTGGAAAAAACACTTTGTATTTTGTATTTGTTATGTTGTGATATCACACTTGATGTTATTCAGCTTTTACTTCAATTCTTAAAGAGTCTGCACAAGTAAAAACCATTGACTTGGCAGAGTCCTTGTCTCTTTGTTCGAATATCATCATTCCTAACAAAACCTTATTCTGTATCTTTTTAGATTGACCTGTAATAACATGTTCTTACTTTCATGAGATACTACAGACATTCAAAAATTTGAAATAATCGTGAAATATGTTTTAGATTTGCCTTTTAAATTGTTTTTTAATCTGAATTTTTTTGTATCCATGAATGATTTATTACCTCCTTGTTATACCTTAAGACTGCTCTTTCTTTTATACTTTTAGTAATACGATTAGATTACTGTTTTGCTAGGATTTTAGATCTTGAAATTAAATTGTAAGTTAAATTGTACATATATAGATTTAGATTGTAACCAACTAAGAATATTGAAACATGACAAATATTTGTGTGATCAAGGAAAGGACAATAATTTTTTCGACCTTTTCAGCTTAGAAGTTCAATAATGGGTAAATAGAAAAACCAAAATATCTGTATGATCTTTGTGGCAATATGGGTATGAGAATGCCTGTACGTTGCAGTTTAAGGTACATACCCAATTCTTCTCTTTTCTGACTCCATTAGGTTACCCAGTTATATGATTTTATAATGTGCGCACTCCAGGCAGACCTGATACACGTCTTATAGATTATGAAATTTGGTTCTACCTTTTCTTGACGCAAATATACTTATATTTGCCTTTCACATGCTTTGTCGTTTGAATTTTCTTCTTATTCCAAATTAGCTCAACTGTAGATCTTGCAATTTGTCTACATTGTTCTTCTAGTGACTTTTTACTTTGGCATTCCACAAGATAGCTGTTTCCAAACATATTAAATATTTTACATGCTTCAATTTTTCGACATTTATAGAGATATTAAATAATTGTATTTGTTTTCATTCTTTCTTCTTCCGAGCATACATTTAGTTTTCTTCACATTAATATCCTTTCTCTTTTGAATCAGTGATTCAACTACTATTTTAATTTCAATCACCACTTATCTTATGACATTATTACAAAAAAGTGAAAACAAATCAGAAGTTAGTACACATCCCTGTCAAACAACTTTCTTTATTGCACATTTTTCAGTGGAATTTCACTCTTCCCCTGTTAGAGCAGACTGGTCGTAATCCAGATTCTCTTTTGGGTTTATTCCAATATCCTTAAGCGTGTTCATCAATTCATAATATTTAACTTATCTAAAAGCTTTGCTAAAGACTACAAGGCAAAGTATAAATCAATTTTACCTAAATGCCTCTTTTTACAATGTTTTGAAAACACAAATATAGTGTTGTGCCCATTGTCTGTTATGATTTTCTCTTGTTCTTAAGTGAGATCCTGAAGCAGTGATTTATTAAGAAGATGGCTACTGGTACAAAAATCTACTAAAATTTACTGTAGTGAAAAATGTTCATGGAAAGTGCACTCGAAAGCAACAATTTTTTACAATGCACTGGGAAATCTACTGCGATTTTCAAACTAGTTTCAATACATTTTCTTTTCATTTTTTTATATTTTTATGCACTTTTTATCGTGCTGAAGAGCACCTTACGACTGAGGCCATCTGTTATCTCTGTAAATCTACAATTCATTATTGCATGAAGTACTGTTTTCATATTCAAGAAGGTTACCCATTTATCTCAGCTTGATGTTCTTAATCCAATTCAGACGTTACCACTCCTCTTCAACCTTTGCAGTCGACAAAACGTAGCTTAGTTTGTTCTCTTCTATAGGTATTGGTATGAGTAATGTTCTGATGAGCTTTCTTAGGTGTTACCAGATCAGTTTGTTTGTGAGGGTGTAACACGCTTCTCTCAACGTTTTCATCCTTATTCAGCTGTCCCCAGTTGTCGTTTTGTGAATCCTGTATCTTGGATCTTGTTTTATGAATCTTGAATCTTTCTTCGGACGTCAAAGTTGTGGTACTCTTTGGATTCTGGGTGCTTTCCTACTTTATATGAATTGAGTGTTATTCATTTTAAGATGAACACTTCTCTTCTCGCTTAACTATATTTTTTTCTGTCTTTCTCTCACAATTTCATGCATTTAATTGTTTTAGGCCTTGTTTGGCTTTTAACCAAATTAAAAGACAATCAAAACGATGCAAGAAAAGGTAATATGTATATACACACACTACCTCAGAACAATAACAGAAACTACTTTTGAATGGATAAATATATGCTATGCACTGAATTGCTCATCTTCCATTAACAATGTGAAAGTTTTTTTGATTAGGCGTATGAAATAGAAAACGCTTTTAATATTACTATCAAAAATTAATATTATGAAAGAAAATAAGAAAAAGAAACAGCTATTTTAAAACATAACAACGGATTTTATAGCATTACTTTTAAGTATTATGAAATTAAGTAAATGTAATTAAGTAAGTTGGAAAAGATGTGAATTTCTGCTGGGGCATCGATTTGGTGTCTCAGTGGCAGTAGGGAATTCAACTACTAGAAGGCTGCAAAATGACAGATTTTATTGTTCAAAATCAGTAGANATTTGTTTAAGAACGTCGTCTTGTGTTTTTACAAATTACACCTTGATACTAACTAACAAACTGACCTTGAATCAATTTATCTATTAATGTCAAGTCCTTAACCGAATCATTGTGCAAACATATCTTACTTACCTTACCTTAACTTAACTTACCTTAGATCCTACTATCCTTCCGAGATATCAACCAGCAAGAAGGCACAAGCAGACCCGATTCTCAGCCAGAGTTTGTGAATTTGGGGTAAAAACGTTCAAGTCACCTTAAAATCAAGCTTTCCATGTTCCGGCAGGCCTTTCTCGTTTTCTACTTCGAACCTGGAATTAGCAACCGTTTTAATTTCTATTGAAATTTAGAACGAGAGGAAGAGCTGTAGTGTTTGATGTTTTCCCCCAGCAATTAGGGCTCAGACGGTGCCCTTTAGAGGGACTTTGATTTGGCAGTGAGGAATTTCTTGGCCGGATGCCCTTCCTGACGCCAACCAATGGCTTTTTTTTTCTTTGCAAAGTTCCAAATTCTCCTCGACAGCTCGGGGAATCGAACCCGGAACTCTTGGTTACTGTGCAGTTGCACTAACCATTAAGCCACGGCTCCTCTGATGTCATTTTGATAATTGATTTGAGAATATTCTAATGAAGTCAATTACAACTAAACTGAAGACAGCAACCAAGTGCAAGATACCCTGAAGCACACCTAAGTAAGTTCACAAGAAGCAGTGTATGAAATTTTTAATGAAAGTAGTATCCACGACATAATGAGTAATTGAATATATTCAATCAGCATAAGCATTTTTTAATTATTTGTAAATATTGTTTATCCTTATGAATAAAAGAAAAGAAACAGTGTAGTTAATACATCAATAATCAGAAAATATCGATCAACGATAGGGTGTGACTAATCAGATTGGTTACAACATGATAGCAAGCTTTTGGATTTTAAACTCCTCTTTCACGTTATTTTGTGGGCGAATAAGCTCTAGCCAAAAAGCTTCTAGGGTTAATCCATATTGTTCACCCCCGGCAGTAGCAGCCAAATTTTTTATGCCATTCACCAAAACGTCTTTCAGACTCCCACATGATCTTACGTGTTTGCCAACAGATTTAGATGGTTTCTTGTGATGTTTGAAGCGGGTACACATGTGGTCGGAAGTCCAACCTACATAGCACGATTTACATCGTGGACACGTTTTCCGATAAACTACTCTGCTTCTCATTTTGTGGTCAACTTTTGTCTTCAAGGAGGCTATTATATTTTTTAATTTATCTAGTGTAATAACTGGGTATATTGGTGCTCCACAATTCACAAGAGATCTTCAATAGTCGTCTGATATTCTTCCTTGGTACTGAATAAAAATAATTTTTTTCGCAATTTCGTCCTACAATGTTTTCGTCCAGGTACTAGGCTTTGGTCTAATATTGGGTATAATCTTGGTGCTATAAAAGTAATGAAGTAAAAGTAGGACAATGTTCTAGATAATATCTTTCCAATCAGGATTCGCTTTTCATAGCACTGTCCTTTGTATTTCTTTTGCTGTTAATTCTAGTTAGCAATCGTTAACGATATGGAGTCTTTGTTTCAAACTTGCTTTCAGTCCTTTGATTCCTTCTAGTTGAATCATTTTAATTCTATATCCGTCTCGTAGTCCTGGTTTGAAATATAATTATTTATACTTTCTGATCTCTTTGCTGTTTTTGGCCTTTTTTGTTTTTTTTTGTGCACGTTATATTAGTTAACAATATCATTTTCGCTATTGTTTCTTCTAATGTGAAATATAGTCTTCTCGCAATACAGTGTGGACTCATTCGATATCCCCAGTCCATATATAAATTCTTTCCATCTTTTGCAAGACCTTTTCCTCATTCCCAACTCAAAAAAACCCATTTTCAATAGCCTCTTTTACAGCTAGAACGTTCAGAATGTATCTGTTTACATACTCGAGCCCTGTGAGCATCCTGCATTTAGACACAAGATTTCTTAAGAGAAAGAAACTGTCTCTCAGTACTCCCTTAATAGCCGGCATTTATTGTCCTTGACCAATCCCTTAATCTTGTGGTACACTTTGGTTTCTGGCATGTGCTACTGTGATGTGAATATGGACGATATTTTCCTGGTATCGGTGTTTCATTTCTCTCGGCGAAAATTGTCTTTTCCATACAGTTTTCGTATCTCACTTTGGAGCTTCTTTTCTGTAAGATATTTTTGCTTTTTCCACATATGTATTTAGCTTAAGAGCTCTTCAGATTCTTCCACCCTACTTTCTATTCTATATACTTTTCTCCATTGAGCATTATGCTTCATCCAATGCTAATATCGCATTAACATTTTTCATTGCTTTTCCTGCTTTTCTCTTCATTGATGTCTTTTTCATGTGGTTTTCGTTTCTTCATACTGTTTTTATCTATTTATTTATTGTTGTAGCCATGTAGGATGAGATTCTCCTTTTTGTTTCATCTTAAACGTCCTTAAAAATTTTCAGTCCTTGTCGCTTTCCTTTATCTTATAATATAACCTCTCCTCACTTGCTTGTTTCCCATGGGATCCTTCTCTCCGTATTACATTTTTCCTACCTTACAATGTTCAACAAACCTTTTCCTAGTTTCATGTAATCAGCAACAGCTACTACTCGGCATTTAATTGCTTTCATAAAGATATAATTATTCAGGTTCAGCCTAGTTAGGAAAACCAGCATCTTTCATATTTCTTGCTTCACCCATTTTATCAATTTTATCTGCTTGTTCTCAGCTAAGAAATCCGTAGATCTCCTTTTTGTTCGGATCCATTGCCAGTCCCTCTATTTTTCTTCTTAAACAGCAAACTCTTCTCCTTTTAACATTGCACATTTTAAAGAAAAATTAAGCAAATATTTATGCTTTTCTTCAAGCTTTAGTATCCATGGTGGTAATTGAAATCATTATATTCATAGCTTCAGATTTTGGGTGGTTTTATCATTAGATCTCAAGGAGAACTGCCTTTCCACCAAAAGAATAAATTAAAGTTTAACCAGAAATGGATTCTATCGATAATCAGTGGGCTCCTAATATTCATCATATTAGCGAATGGCTGAAAAACAATATTGACAATATCTTATCAAGATATATGAGGGTATGGATCGAATTACCCTTAAATGGAACACTAAACATTGCTACCCAGTCTAAACGTAAATTTGGACTTTAACTCATGTTACCATCTACAACACATACCCAGTGTCAAGTGACATTTAGAAATAAATTTTCAAGAAAAATCCAATGATCGTAATATTCATAAAGGGTTCATAAATCAACACCAGCGGGTAATGTACAACNCATTTTATCAATTTTATCTGCTTGTTCTCAGCTAAGAAATCCGTAGATCTCCTTTTTGTTCGGATCCATTGCCAGTCCCTCTATTTTTTCTTCTTAAACAGCAAACACTTCTCCTTTTAACATTGCACATTTTAAAGAAACATTTAGCAAATATTTATGCTTTTCTTCACGCTTTAGTATCCATGGTGGTAATTTAAATCATTATATTCATAGCTTCAGATTTTGGGTGGTTTTATCATTAGATCTCAAGGAGAACTGCCTTTCCACCAAAAGAATAAATTAAAGTTTAACCAGAAATGGATTCTATCGATAATCAGTGGGCACCTAATATTCATCATATTAGCGAATGGCTGAAAAACAATATTGACAATATCTTATCAAGATATATGAGGGTATGGATCGAATTACTCTTAAATGGAACACTAAACATTGCTACCCAGTCTAAACGTAAATTTGGACTTTAACTCATGTTACCATCTACAACACATACCCAGTGCCAAGTGACATTTAGAAATAAATTTTCAAGAAAAATCCAATGATCGTAATATTCATAAAGGGTTCATAAATCAACACCAGCAGGTAATGTACAATATGTTCAATTCAATTCAACTTCTGAATCATTAAGTCATATCCATCCTTCTGATAAAAGCTCTTTAATGGGAAATCTGACTGCACAACGTTTGGTAATGACATCAATTTGTGAACACGTCAACAGTAACCTGGTAAATCAACGTTTGAAAGTCATAAGTCATCTTTTAAGTAATATTTATTGCTTTATCAGTAAATATTTCAATGATACATTAGTAAATGGAACAAATACTATCAAATGGACTATATTAAACTGCTTTGCTTGCAGGTTTCGTGACCAAAAACACTCCTTGACTCATGGCATCGGAGGGTGTAAAACTGAACTGCAATATCAACGATTACACAGCATTTTTTCCTCTTAAGAATTATAACAATGTCTGGCCTCCTTGGTTCTGTCAAATTGTCACATTGTATGTTAATACCCCGCAACAAGCTAACATATTCATTCATTTCCACTCCCTCTGGGTTATGTTAATACTATTTTGCTATGTGTTCCTATGGATTTTTCTTACACAGCTTTTAATGAATTTTCTTGCTACATTATCATGGCCTCTCTTGCATTCTTTCTGAACTAATTTCTCACAAATCACTTGCTATATGTTGCACTCTTTCTTCTCTCTTTCCACATATTCTACAGAGGGGATTGTCAATACCATATTTTATTCTGATCTCTTGCTCCTTTGCAGCACATACCAACGCTTCTGTCTCAACCTTTAAATTACTTTTGACTAACCAATTTCAGTTTTTTTCCTTATCTACCTTCTCCGACATTTCCCTGATGAACTGTTCCCACATCATTTTCTCGGTCCATTTCTCTTTAAGCTCCTACTCATTCTGTTATTTGAATGCAATTTTTTCAATGGTAACTGCCGTTTCAATTGTTTCTGATGTACAAATTGCCTGAATTGTTTTTTTCGCAGTATTTATTATATACAAGCTGAAGCTATTTTTGTCTCCTCTAAAGCAGTGTTCTATGCTTATCAAAGCTTCCCCTCCTTCATGCCTCTTCAATTATAGTCTTTCCACGTCGCTCTTAGGATTAAACGCACCATACATTGTTATTTTCTTTCTTGTTGTTCTATCTAAGCTTTTCAATTTATATTCTATCCATTCCAGAATTCCAGCGCCATATCTAAAGGTAGCTACTATCTATGTGCTCGTCGCTCAAATTTTATTTCTACCATTGAATCAACTTAAGTATTCTTTTGTACCCCCTTATAATTTTCTCTCTCATCTCATTTTCTTTTATCTAATCCAGCTCGACTGCCCCCAAATATGTGTAACCTTCATGTCTCACTTTCTTTATTAATTGGATATTTGGGTGTTCTATGTACTCATATCTAGCTATGTTTCCTCTCTTGAAGGTAAAAACTCTACATTTTCTAAGACCAAACTCTATTCCATTGTCTGTATTGAAGATGTGTACGATGTTCACATGTAAATCTATCTGTTTTTAATTCTTACCAACCAACTTTAGATCATCAATGAAAAGAAGATGAGTTAATTTGTACTCTTTCTTTCCTTTCATGACCAGTATTGACCCTCCTATAAACTAAGAGAGGGGAATCATACTCAGCACAATTAGCAAGGCAACAAACTTTCACCCTAAACTATCCTACGTTTTACATCAATATAAATAAATTCATTTTTCTTTCTATGTTACTAAAAATTTTTGCTCCCACATGCTTCGTTGCAGGAAGTTTCTCACATGTTCTGCAATCCCAAACATTTCCACACACTCACTAATCCAGCCATTGGGGACAAGATAATGATTTTTGTTTGATAATAATCCATCTATGCCATAGCCAGATTATTATGCTTTTTTCTAATCTCCCAATAAATTATTGTCAATTAACAGTTGATCTTTTGTACCACGACTCCCCCGTCTACACCCTTTTTCTCTTATGGTAGAGGATTCCCTCTTTTAAATAAAAATGCATTTCCTTTGCTATCATTCCGGGCAAGATCTTCCACTCTATGAGGGGATATCATCCATACAGGTCAACTATTTTCGCCCTCCAGTATCTTATTCAGGTGGCAAGCAATTATCATAAAGGATTTTTGAGGTTTTTTTATCCAATAGCCTTGAACACTTTGTTTCCCTTGTACTGTCCAATTGAGGATCATTCGACAGTGTTTCTGTACATTTTCAACACTTACACTCACCATTTCCTGAAGGTGTTGGCCATTATTCTCCTTCTTTAGGTACATCCTGTAGGCATATCCTGTTCTGTTTGAATTCAGTTATTCTTTCCTCATATTGTTTAAACTTTGAGCTCTTTGCAATCATCCTCTGCTTTAGTTTTTTAATTACTGTTTTAAGTCCTCTTTTAAAAATCTACATCATGCTTTCAAATCTTTCAGTTTACTTTTCTTTGTTCCAAGTGAATCTTTCTTTTCTCTTTGCAGCAAGTTGACCTCCTGTTACAATTCTTTACATCGCGACTCTGTTTTCATCCAGGTTAATATTCTTAAAGCTAGCTTTTTTGCAATCCACACCCCTGCAGCCATGATTAATTATTCATTTGCGTGATGTTGCTAGTTTTCATAAACTTGATTGGTTCATTAACTTTTTCTCAACTTTTTCAGAGCTTTCTTTTGCAGTTGTTTTCCCTGCTACGATTATTTCTTACAGTTGCACAATAATCTGTATCTCTTTCTGGTTTGACTTAGCATCATTGGTTTCATCTTCATTTATATCAAGTCTTACTACATCAATATAATTTAGATGAATATTATCACCTCCACTCCCCTCCCAGTCCTTTATGAACTGAGTTTCCTCATTTAAATTTCAACTTGATCCTCATTCGTTAGTCTTTCATCCTCGTTCTGTAATTCGTTTGGTGTTTTTCATTTAATTATTTCCAACCCAAATTCTGCAAACTATTTGTTTTTCCTGATGGCCCTGCTCTGGTCAAAGAAACACAGCCCCGTTGAGCAAAACATACCCCTCCCTTTTTCCATTCTCTAAATATACTTTGTCTGTAGCCTCAGATGGTTCTCTCTTTTTCATCAAACGGTTACTTCTATAAAAGTATTCCATAACTACAATATTTACTTTTTATTTTTACACTATAAAATAAATAACACAGCATAGTAGTAGCTGGTTTGTCTTTCTACCATCGATCTAGTTCCTCGAGGTTGGGATGGATAGCACTTTTCTTATGGTGTTAGCCGAACCCAACAGTGCCGTCTGCTGAAGCAGTCCAAATTTCTTCGTGTCAATTCCAAGTAGAGCAATCCAATCCTTAATTCTGTGCTTGGCTCCTAGACCTCGAGTTGCTATGGGGATCACTTTGGTAGATGTCGTCCACATGCGGGTTATCTCCAGTGCCAGATCCTGGTATTTCTCAATCTTCTTGGATTCATTCTCTTTAACCCAAAAATCCCCAGGGACAGCAATGTCTATGATTGTCGTTTCCGAGTTCATCTTGTCAACCAGCACAATATCAGGTCTTCGAGCTTCAATTACCCTGTCAGTGTGTATGTTTAAATCCCACAAGAATTTGACTTTATCATTATTATTATTATTATTATTATTATTATTATTATTATTATGTATTTTACTCTCTGCGTACTTTATTACGAACTTTAGAACGGGTCTAAACGATGGTCCTTAGGCACTGGAGGGTAGCTGTTGCTTTCACACTTGTTGATAGTACTCTCCGTAGCAAGTGTGCTGTTCCAAGAATGACTTTCTTTTGGATTTCTTGGATGTTGATTTTATCAAGGATTTGTCGGTGTATTTTTCTAATCCCTTCTTCATTAGTCCAAAAGCTCCAATGACGACTGGTAATGTTGTGGTCTTTGTGCCCCAAATCCAGTTGATATTAATCTCTAGGTCTTCGTACTTTGACAACCTTTCTGTTACTTTGACGGAGATGTTGCGTTCAGATGGTATGGCCATGTCTATAAGAATACATTTATTGTTTGTCTTATTCTTGATGACAATATCTGGCCTATTCGCTCTGATCTCTCTGTAGGTCCCTGTGGGCATGTGCTATAGGATGGTGATCTCGTCGTTCTCTGTGACTGTGTTGGTCTGATGTTCGTACATTGAAAATCCGATAGATTCAAGCCACCACCTGGTCTTTTCTTGGTCTACATCTCCTCTTCGATTCTCTTAGGGCACATTCTATGCATAGCCTTTTCTTCTCAGGACTTCATTTGCTTCCTGTTTGACTCTGTGTGCATATTTTGTTGTTGTTTCATTTTTTGTCGGTGGTATTTCTGGAACATTCAGCTCCTGCTTAAATTTTGCTGCTTCTTTCTTGATCGAATAGATCTTCTTTCTATCTTCATAGTGTTTCACTAGTTGGAGGAGCGAATCTTCTGTTTGTGTTAGGTATCTGTCTAAACCTATGGTAGATAGACCAGACCTCTTCATCCTCCTCTTCTTGGTAGGTATAATCTGTCGACAAATGGTTTTGGATGGTGCATCTCTTCCATGGTCAACATCTCCCTGGTCTTGGTGTCTAGTTTTTTTGAATTCGCTCAGTTTCCAGTTGATGATCTTAAAGCTGTACATCACTACAGGTATGGCTAAGATGTTGATAGACTTGAATCGGTTGACAGCAATTAGATCGTTTTTCAGTACCATTTTCACTCTTTATAGTACTCTTTCCAGATCTTTTTCTTTATGGCAGAGTGTTGGATACCGCCTCCTTCTTTCATTCTTTGGCACTTATATGTGCTCTCTTGTTCCATCACCCTGATGATGGTGTTGATATTAAGGCCTATGTTAGGGGTATTTGTCACTCTATTTGTCTCTCTTGAAGGTGGCTTTGGCACATTTGTCGAGTCTGAACTACATTTTTAATGTCATCACTGAAAGTCTTGATGGTGGTGAGTAGGCTTGTTTGTTGGTTATCACTTCTGGAAAAGGTCTTTAAGTCGTCTATGTAGAAGAGGTGATTTACAGGTGACATACTCTGATTCGTACCCATAATTAGTTCTATTGAGCAGGGTGCTGAGGGAAGCTAGTGCCAGGCAGAAGAGCAGTGGTGATAATGAATCTCCCTGGAGTATCCCGCTTTTGACGTTAATTGGTCTTGATGTTAACAGCCCATTTGCATGGTGGAGATTCAGAGTAGTCTTCCAGTTTTTCATGCTCTGTGCAATGAATCTGATGATGGTTGGGCAGACTCTGTAGATATCGAGGCTCTTCTCTATCCATATGTGAGGCACACTGTCAAATGCCTTTTTATAGTCAAACACTTTTTTGTGCTTTTGCTTATATCTTTTGTTTGAGTATTTCTTTGACTGTTGGTATATCTTCTTTCTTCTTGATATTGAGCTTTCTTTTCGGTTGTTTCCTCTTTCTTTCTTGACTGTTGAACCCTTTTCAATCTCGCTTAAGAGTAATCTCTATGTAACAGGTCTCCATGTATCTTCATAACCCTTTTTGCGATCTTCTCTTTCTATATCTGTTGTTTTCGTGTCTGTTTTTGTTTCCTAGGTCTTTCTCCTGCTGCCTCTGCAATTACTAAAGCTGTTGCATATGTGAGCTGGTTTATTTCTGTCAGCTCCATCAGTGTTATCATGTCACCTTTGATCTGGCTTATTGCTTTATTTGCATATTTGATTATTTATTTTGAACGCAGGATTTTCTTGATTTTTAGAATCGCTGGTCTTTCGCTAATGGGCATTTCCTTGACAATCTCCCATTTCTGTCTGATATTTGCTAATATCTCTAGTACTTTATTATCATCAGGTCTTTTTTGTACTGCCTCTGGGTGATTTTCAGGGTTGGGGTGTCCTTGACGTGGTTGTACCCCTACTGCCTGTTTAAGTGAGGTTGTTCCAGTGGCGGACATTTTGATCCCGGCCTGGTGTCCCAGCGGAGATCGCGGTCTTTGTTTACTCGCGAAACCACCGATGCCATATAATGATCTGGATTGTCGTGATTCAACAGTGACCTTGGGTTTTCAGAGCCCCCTTGGCCATTTGCATTGCTGACTTCCCGCACATGTGTTACCCGGTTTGTGTCACAAGAAGGAGAGGTTGAACTTGTACAGACCTTATTATTATTTTTATTGAATGGCGGAGCAATACGAGTCCACAAAGGACACAGGAGTAAAAACCCCAGCAAACCCATTTGACTCCCAGTCCGATAACGGTAAGCTGGATGCATGGATCACACCCAAGTGTGTGCAATATTTATGTAAACGGAAACAGCACATGTGCTTGCAGGTGGGGCCTGTTTAGGTTTCCCAGTTTAGGTGACCCATTCTGCTTAAAACGGTCTCCGTAGCGAGGCTTCATCCAAGACCTCAGGATTTAGTTACAAGTACGAACTTGGTACTCATCCCTTCAGAACTTAAGATCCACGCCCACGACCCCTAGATATGATACTCACCCACTGATCTAGCTCATTCATAATTAAAAGGCAAAACTAGTTTTTGTACGCCACCAATCAATTAAGATCAGAGGTCATACTAAGTCTTACGACGGTGCAACACTGGTTGACAATAATAGTCAGTGAGTGGTGTAATCAAATTAGATCTTAGAGCATTTTTTGCTTTCAGATCTAGAACTTTGCATTTTTTCTAATAGTCCTGGTTTAGTCACAGTCTCTATTCAGTTACCTCATATGTTCACTTTCCTTTAAACACTATAAATACTTTATCGATAGCCTCTGAAAGGTTTACCATTCTCCCAAAACGTTTTGCTGAAAAGGAAGCATTCCATAATAAATTTATCTATTTCTTTTATTCAGTTTAATCTGGCAGTCGTGTGTTGATTATTATTTCTAGCAGAGTACCCTACTTCGCCAGGGTATTCCCTTATGTTCTCATTGTGCCCCGGATATTGCTTTCTGTTTGTTTTTGTACCGACTTTTGGATAACTTTTTTTCGTTTCTTTTCAGGCCTCTCATTGTGTTCATTAGGCATCCCCATAGCCTCTTATCAAGCTTTGTCAAAATCGGAGCTTACATAGCCTCCCACAAAGTTTTGCAGCAATCGGAGAACTCTATGGCTGGAAACAGCTATACTTTCTGTCCAGAAAGGCCACTTCCTGTCCAGAAAGGCCACTTCCTGTTCCATGACATCACTTCTTGTGATCCTATTTTCTCCCTTGGATTCTTAGTGCCCAAACCGCCTTACTTCCTGTTTCCTGTTTAACAGGTCACTTCCGGTTAGGTAAGGTCCCTTTCGCTTCTTTTTTAGACCTTCCAATGTCTATAAGGCTGAGCTATAGCCTCCTGTAAAGTTTTGTTGCAATCGGAGGTCTCTATGGCCTGAAACATCTCTACTTTCGTTTTGATGAGGTCACCTCTGGTTCTATTTTAGTGCTCTCATTGTGCTTATTAATCAGTTCTATGGTCTCCCACCAAATTTCGCTGCAATCGGAGCTTCCCAATGCCCAAAATTGACATTTCCGGTTAAGTCAGGTGACTTTCTGTTCTTTTTTAGTCCTTTCTGTGTCTATTAGACTTAGCTGTAGCCTCCCGCAAAGTTATGTTGCAATCGGAGGTCTCTAGGGCAGAAACAGCTCTTCTTCGTGTCAAGAAAGGCCACTTCCTGTTTCATGACGTCATTTGCTGCGCTCCTATTTTCTCCTCTGCGTTCCCATGGAGGTTTCGTTCAAGTTTGGTGTCAATCGGACAAATACTGTGCCCTGTTATAATCAGCTAAATGTCTTCAAATTGCTTATTTGACCCTGTAACGTAACTTTCCATTTAGTGATGTCACTTTCGGTCGGCCAAAGACACTTCTTGGATGTTCCTCCACGTTCGTGCCACATTTGGCTGCGATCGGACCATCCGTTTGGACGCCAATCCTGAACACACACTAAGACAGACAGACAGACAGATAAACAGCGTTTTATATATAAGAGCATTAGATCGCCATTACATTGAAAATATTAAGTATCGATTCAATATAGTGACAGAGAGAGCAGTCATGTCAAGATTTCTGTCATTGGTATTGTTTGTGTTTTCTGTTAAAAAGGAGATTTTTGTCTCTGGAGGTATACTTAATTTTGAATAAGAGCTTGAAGTAGTGGAAAATGATTTACTGGTAAATGAATCCTTTGTATATGGATCTTTATGGAACTTTACTTGGAAACAAAAGCTTTATGAAGGAAAACCATTGAATTTGTTTATGGTTTTACTTATGTCAGGAGATATTCATCCATGTCCTGGGCAAACTACGATACAAGTAATAAAAAACGTTTGTCTTAGAAAAGGATCAAAATACTTCCATGAGAACATTCGTGGTTTACAGGGTAAATA
Source organism: Morbakka virulenta (assembly GCA_003991215.1). Classification (NCBI taxonomy): domain Eukaryota; kingdom Metazoa; phylum Cnidaria; class Cubozoa; order Carybdeida; family Carukiidae; genus Morbakka; species Morbakka virulenta. The sequence continues at coordinate 677,117 of RDPX01000115.1, read as the reverse complement.
TGACGAAATTCGAGAAATTCTTTTTTAGTGTAAGAAAGTCGACATTTTTTCTCTCACAGAAATCCTTGTAACAGACTCTACCGTAGCAGACTTCCGTATT